>MINK01187958.1:11058-21730 GCA_001735545.1 Phormia regina
TTTATTTTCTATAGCTTAGGAGTTATTAATAATTGGGATTTATTTTTGTCTATAACTCCTAAACTAAATATGGCTTCCATATGGTGAAAATTTATGTCAACCATATACAATTTTAAAAATACCGGTTTTTGAGATTTAATAGTTTTAATTTTTTTACCTCGAACTTTGACCTTTGACCTTTTAATGCAAACAACTATAAAAATATCGTTATAAAGGTAATATCTTTGTCTATAATAAGCAAAAACAACTAAAGATCTACCATAAATATTTAAGAAGTTATTAGTAGTTAAATAGATATTCATTTATAAAGTTCTTAATATTTTTTCGTTTTTTAAACCGTCATATTTCCATACCGGGAAGAAACATGAGTCTAAAATTTCATGTTTCGGAAACACTTGCAATGGTCAATGCATGTAGCGAATTTCATTGAAATTGGAGATGCTAAATCCGATTGCTGTCCGTTTTGACATGGAATCTCTCTACAATAAATAGAAAACTTATAATTCGATACCTAAGTGGTGACAACTTGAAGCCAATTAGTATCAATTTTCGTTAATGATTTAAACACGCAGTATTTAATTCGATTACATACGGCGCTGATTCACTATTGATACTGAATGGTAATGTTTCCAACACGATTTTTCTCCGGGTGTACATCAATAACTCTAATGTAATGAAATAAAACAGAAATTTACCTATTTCTTTAAATATAAAGCTTAATTTCTTAAAATAGTTTTTCACTTACTTCAATTTAAATTCCTCTTCATGCTCGTGTTTTTTTTTTCTATTATTTTTTATCATCCATTAAGTATTTACATTCATTTAAAGTATTTACATCAACTCACCTAAAAAGAAAAGAAAATAGTGTTAAGTTAAACAAATAACAATTAAAACTAAAAATGTCATAAAACTTAAAAAAATTGTTATATATTTGGCATTTTATTAAATTTACTTTCAAATCTTTTTTACTCCCTAAGAGTTGACCTTTAAGTATCCACAGTTTTGTCGAGTACAAACATCCTCTCTCTCTTAAGATTCATCTAACACAATAAAAAAATATAACGAAAAAAACAATAACAACAAACACTATTACTGCATTTGACAATGCAACATTCACAAAGTGAACATTAGTTTTATTTCAACACATTCTACTTCATATACAACAGCCAACAGCATGCAAGACAAACTGACAAAGAAAATTATTTTCACACCCATGCTAAAGCAATAACTATAACTAAACGAAAAATACGCTACAGTTTTATAGAAAGGAAATGAAAACTGTTTAATGGATACAATGCAGAGTTTTTTCTTTCTCTAGATATTTCTCTAACCCTCAGTAGCACATATAAGAGACAGTTGCTCTTATTACTATAACTCTACTAAACAATATGTCAGAATAATTTAATTTGTTTTTACAGAAGTAGTTTTCGTTTAATATATAATAGCTGCAGGTCATACATACATGTACATAACTATTTAAAAATATTTAGTTTAAGCACAAATCCTTGTTTACTTTTATGCTCTCCCTTTATTTATCTGAGTTTTATTTGATTCTGCTGCTATATTTTAACTTGTATTTGTTAATAACAGCTGCTATAATTTCAAATGTTTCTACTACTTTTTTTGTTGTCATTGTTTTCATTTTTATATGACATTTTTATGATTGTCATGGCAGTATGTAAGAGTTGTTTTTTTTTTTTTTTTTTTCATCCTCGAGTTTGTAATTTTATTTTAGTTTTTTATTTTCATTTTTTTTTTTTTCATTTCTATTGTCTTAAATCGCTTGTACTCGTTGAGTAGTTTAACTACTTTAGCTGCTGTATTAAGTTTTATTTCTATTTGTTTTTTTCATTTCGGAGATATAATGGTTTATTTCTTGTAAGTCTTATTTTGACCTTTGAACTTTCGATATAGCATTTTTAAGGCAATTTTCTTGTTTTAAAAACTATAAAAAAAATCAAATTTTTATTTTCTATAGCTTAGGAGTTATTAATAATTGGGATTTATTTTTGTCTATAACTCGTAACTAAATATGACTTCAACTAGAAATTTTATATCCATATGGAGAAAATTTATGTGAAACATATATAATAAGAATTTTAACAATACCGGTTTTTGAGATATAATATTTTTAATTTTTTTATCTCCAACTTTGACCTTTGAGCTTTTGATGTAAAAAACTATGTATATATCGTTATGAAGGTAATATCTTTGTCTATAATATGCAACAACAGCTAATGATCTACAATGTATATTTAAGAAGTCAGTAGTAGTTAAATAGATATTTGGGGGATTCACAATGTGTGCTATCACGTTGTATTGTCGTAATGTCATAAAATTTTATAAAAGAAAAGCAATAACAATGTTTTTTATTCATAGAAAAATTTTATGACTTATGACAATACGACATGATAGCACACTTTGTGAATACCCCAATTCATTTGTAAAGTTTTTAATATTTTTTTCGTTTTTTAAACTGTCATATTTCCATACCGGGAAGAAACATTGGTCTGAAATTTCGGAAACAATTGCAATGGTCAATGCATGTGACGAATTTCAATGAAATAGAAAATGTAAAATCCGATTGCTGCCTTTTTGACTTTTTTTAATTTTGGAATAATCGACTTTTCGACTATTTTCGAATTTTTCTGACTATTTTCGACTTTTCGATTTTTTCCGACTATTTTCGACTTTTCGATTTTTTCCGACTATTTTTCGTCTTTGTTCGACTTTTCGATTTTTTTCCGACTATTTTTCGATTATTTTCGACTTTGTTCGACTTTTCGATTTTTTCCGACTATTTTCGACTTTTCTATTTTCCGACTTTTTCCGAATTTTCGATTTTTTCGAATATTTTAGACTTTTTCCGACTTTTCGACTATTTTCGACTTTTTGATTTTTTCCGACTATATTCGACTTTTTCCAACTATTTCGACTTTTTCCGATTTTTCGATTTTTTCCGACTATTTTCGATTTTATCCGACTATTTTGGACTTTTCTATTTTTTCCGACTGTTTTCGACTTTTTCCGAATTTTCGATTTTTTTCGACTTTTCAACTTTTTCCGACTTATTTCGACTATTTTCGACTTTTATCGACAATTTTCAAATCAAAAATCGATTTCGACTTTTCGACTTTTTACAACAAAAAGTCGATTGATCGATTATTTGAATAAACCCTAGTTTTGACATGGAATTACTCAGAACCCTATGTGACGCTACACTACATCAACATAATAATTCAACAACTTTTCTTATAGACATAAAATTTTAATAGTAGGTACGTCTTTCACTGAGGGCGAATTTATTGAAACTGTTAAGAGGGTAAAATTGGTAACTTATATTGATCACTCTTTTTTTTTACTAAAAAATTATACATAGAAACATTAATTCTGCGGCTCGGCTTATATCAATTTTAATTAGATTTTTTTTTATACTTTTTAAACAAAATCTCACAATTAGTTTTCGAGATATGCTTCATTATGGTACAAATATTTTAATTTTTCATATCACGATTTATGGTAAACCAACTAGAGTCAATTAAAAAAAGTGGTTAAGAGGCTTAGTAATTATTAATATTGATTGAATTATTCCGTTTGCAGACTTTTTCATTTTCTTAACCTCTATTACGAGACACTAATTATGAGACATACTTTGTTTAAATTGAGTTCTTTTTTATTGTTTTGGTACTTTTTGGCTAACTTATAAAAGTATCTTTTAAATCGGTAAACATAGAAACAAACAAAAAATATATATTATCTTGGTTTATTAATGAAAATTTAATGTTAAAGTGGTAATGATAATTTTCTCTCTCTAATAATGATAAAGAAGGAACTCTAAACGTACTTTTTTTATATATAATTGAGTTTGAGAGACGTGAAACCAATATGGGTGTATGCATTAAGGGACAAAGCATGAATGTTTGTGTTTGGTTTTTCTGAGAATACGAAAATAGAAAGGCTTGGTTTAGAAGTGGTCGAATAAAGAACTAAAAGATTTCACAATTTCAAAGAACTACTGTCATTTACTACACATTAATACTAAAATTATAAAAATACCTGCTGCCAAATAACTGGACTTATCTAGTTTAAAGCAAATTTAAGAGCCACTTATAAATTTAATTAATAAATAATTCACAACTTTTAAAACCAAACTGAACAGATGTGAAACTTGTCGTCTTAATTTGAATATTACTTTATAACCAATATAGTTATATATGATTAATAAAAATACACTTATATATAGTGGTTTAACAATTTTGTTAATGACAAAAAATAATTCAAGACACCTGTTATTAAAAAAACTGGACTTGACTGCTCTTTTTTCCGTAAATTTAAATAATAATTCGCTTGTTAATATTTTTTCCGCGTGTGTGAATATTATACTTACTTTGTTGTTGTTATTACTATCATAAAACGTATTTATTACCAGTTATTTAGTAAATATTTGAGAATTTTAAATAATTTATTGCGCCCATGATAAACAAGTGTTAAACAACAGACCTAGTTTTCAATCTTACCTAATATGTACTTTTAAATTTTAATAAAATAAATAAAATTCACTGATGTTTAAGTAAAATAAACTGAACAGATGTGTAAGACGTAAATATTAGTTTTTCTTTTTTACTTTGAATAGTACGCTATTTTAAGTTTAGAATCGATATTGATGATAGAATTTATCATGCTAATGGTATTTAAATTTTTATCTAAAATATATCTGAAAATCTAGACCCATTTTTATTATAAATAAATTTTAGTGAAAGTGTTCATTTTGAGCAAGAACTTTTTATTGCAAATTACTACATTTGTATAATTTTTTTAAGAAACAGAATATATAATTAAAAATTTTATAATAAAATTTTCTATTCACAATAAATTTAAAAATTAAATTCATTATTTTCAAGTTAAAAAATATTTCCATACTTTTGAATGTTTGAAAAAATTGATATTATTTTAACAAAGACTGTATTGAAAGACTAGTAATTCACGATATCTTTATAAACCCGGCGTTGGGCGGATTTATTGAATAATAATATAAATTAAAATTATTTTTTTATGAAAAATTCTTCTACAGTAAAGGATGACATAGAATTACTGTCTTCGAAATTCTTTCAAAATATAATAAACCATCATATGAAAGAAAAAGTACCACAATGTCCACTAATGAATTTTCATTAACCATGGACCATGTCTCTAAATTAAAAATTATAGAAAATCAAAAAAGTACCATCAGAACAAAAAGGTACCATAAAATCTCCTCTTATGGAATCACATTCATTTAGGACTGCATATCATTAATTCCATCTTTCTAGGTTCATAATTATAAAAAAATTTAAAAGTACCATGAGAAGAACCAAAAAGTACCACGTATATTTAATTTAATGTTTCTAGGTTAAATATTAAGGGAAATTCAAAATGTACCATTATATAAACAAAAAGTACCACAAAGTCCCCTTTTAAGAATTCTCATTCACTTAGGACCACATAAACCTAATTTCATGTTTCTAAGTTCGTAATTATAGAAATTTCAAAAAGTTTCAAAAAAGTACTAAAGACCACATATTCCTAATTTCATGTTTCTAGGTTCATAACTATAAAAAAGTACCATTAGAAGAACGAAAAACTGCCACAAAGTCCCCCTTTGTGAATTCTTTCCAACATCGGACCACGCGTATTAATTTCATATTTCTAGGTTAAATATTACAGAAAATTCAAAAGATACTATTAGAAGAACAAAAAGTACCAAAAATTCCCTCCTATTGAATTCTTACTCATGCAACAAATTCCACTCTTGTGAATTCTTATCCACATAGGACTACATTTATTTAAGCTTATGTTTCTAAGTTTAATGTAATTGAAAATTCATTCATTCAGTTTGAATTAAATGTAATTTTCCGCCTTTACCCCTTTTTTGGTACTTTTTTTCACAAATTGTACTCCAATAAATTTCAAAATTGTGGTAGTATCCCATATTAAAATCCTCTTATGAATATTTCAATAAATATAAAAAATCGTTTATGAAAAAAGTACAAAAATAGGTACGAACTTTACCCCTTAAACGTTTGAATTTCTAAAAAGTACCGAATTTGTATTTCTCATTTTTTGATAAGTTATGGAAGCGATATAAATTTTCCTTGTATGTTCATTGGTTTCAAAGATACATATGGTGCCAAAAAAGTACTAAAATACTGTTTTTACCCGTTTTCTCCCTAAAACTGCTGATTTTCAAAAAAGTACCAGACACCTTTCCAATTATTTTTTAAATGGATAACGACAACTATTCAACTTTTTTTGTATCATTTTTATTTTGCGAGTTATAAGGTTACCGAATTTTACCCTCTAAAGTCAATTTAGGGATTTGTTTATACTGGTTGGCAAAAATTGTCCCTTATTGACGAATAGTTGTACTAAATATATTTAGATGGCAAAAATCGTCCCTTATTGACGAATAGTTGTACTAAATATATTTAGATGTGCAAAATCTGCTTTCAGTTTTTTTCCATCAGTTCTGGATTTTTTGCCAAAAAGGCATACAATTAAGTGGATTTTTTTCTCATCAGATGAGTTTGATGAAAAATGTCGTTCTTAAAGTGAATCTACTTTCACTTTTTTCTAGTTTGTGATGATTTTTAAAATGATATGTCTAATACATATCGTCAGTTCATTCAGTGGATGTACGATTTTGATAAATAATATAACTGACTGACTTTATCCGACTTTTTTTGTCTCAATAATTTCATATTTAAGGATCAAAATTTTCTCGATTTTTTATAATGTATTTTTTTATACTAATTTTCGAATAGCTAAATAGAAATCAAAAATAATTTAAATCGCCATTTATTGTAGTTTAATTTATTTAAATTGGATAAACAGCTTTCGACTAATACCTAAAGCGGGATTATAACAAATCATGCCTCTAAAAACAATACAAAAGAAACAAGTGTATCTCTAATTAATTGATTTTCAAATATGTATATTTCCAAATAACATAAATCAAAATATTTTATATTATAAGTAAATTTACTTGAAAATCTCTCTCTCTCTTATATCATTTACCATATAACACAGCTCTTTAGAAACTTTTCACATTTATTTAAATGTAGGACAAATTAAGATAAATAAACAAATTCAGCATGTGTCTATTTAATTATTTAATCAACTTAACGAAAAACAAAGATCGTCACGATTCCATTTATTTATTAAAAGATTACTCAAGATACAAACTACTTACTACATGAGTAGTATTATAAAAACAAAAGTAGGTACTTTGCTGCTACTACAACTACAACTTTTATTTATTAAACTATTTACCGGTTATCACTTGTTCTAATTTGTTTTAAAGACAATAAAATATTTGAATTTTATTTGCTAAACTTCATTTACATTTGTATAAATTAAAACAAGAACAAAATATTTCTAATGTTAAATTTAACTTACCATTGAAAATAGACCCGATACCACCCAGACAATTAAAGCCAAATTAACACTGCCGGTATTCATGAGGACACCTGTGGGTGAAACGAAAATACCCGAACCAATAATGGAACCCACAATAACGGTACAACCATTAAGTAAACTCATTTTGGCCTTAAGGGTAACTTCACCACCTCCATCACCGTTTTCCGATTTTGCTGTTGTTTCACCATTTCCATTGACAACGGAATTTTTCCGCGAAGAATTTTTACGATTTAAAGATTCAGTCTCCATATTGAAATTATTTTAGTTTAGTAGTTTTCTTCTCTTTTTCTCTCTTCGTTATTATATAATTATAGTTTGTTAAAAATTTCCGTATTTAGATAATCTGTAAGTAAATAAAAATTTTAATGTGAAATTAGTATTTAAAGATATTTAATGATGTAGTGTAAATAAATTATTTGTTTTTAGTGTTTTTTTTTTCTATTTAATTTTTATTAGATAAACAATGGTCAGGTTTTGTGTTCAAAGTGTTCATTGTTTATATGGATAATTCACCTGTTTATGCAAAATTTGTGGTAATTTGTTTTTGCTTTGCTCACAAATATTTTGGCAAATATTTAGTATTTTCATTTAAACAATTTGTTGAAAATCATAAAGATTTAAACAACGTCTATTTCTAAAATATATTTATTTGTTAATAATGTTTTTTCTCTCTTTTAAATTAAAGAACAATTATAGATCTACGTATGAACATTAGTGTGAACATGAAATTAAATATTTATATATTTATGTGTTGAATCATCTTTTAAAAATAAGTTATCAAGTACAATAATCTTTAGATATATAAAACTTAATAAGATGATTTAATATCTATTTTAAATTTAATCTTAATGATGCCAATGAAAGTGAATCTGAATTAAATTTGCATAAATATGTAAAGTACTTTATAATTATTATTATTAATATTATTGGTTTGCTATCAATAGCATTTTTATAATTTATGTCAATAAAATGATATTCCATTTCATGTGTTTTCCAGCAATTTTTTTGTTGTTCTTGTCTTGTCATTTAATAATTAATTGTTGTTAATAATTTATGAAAAACGATAATGAAATCTTTAAAGACTGTCACCATCTGTTACAGACTTTCAAGAATCTAGCTGATTTATTAACACAAAAATATGTAGGAAATATTTTGTAATAAGGAAGTCATTGAAATGGAAACGAAGTAATCATTTAAAATACATATTTAATTACACAGGTCAACACTAAAAATGTATTGTGAAAAAAATTTGGGCAGATACAATTACCAGCAATATTTTTCTATAACATCACTTTTTTAATCCATTAAGAACTACACTGAGGAGTTTTTAGATCATGCAATTTTCTATATTAGGTGTTCTCACAAGATATTGCTTTGTGACCCCTTTTTGACATTACAATGGAATCGCGACCCACTACAACTTTAAAAATCATAAAAAATATTTTGTAAAGATAAACTATTTTTGTTCCATGAGATTTTTAACTTAAGAGCGTAATCCGAATAAAACATATCTAATATAATTCTATGCGTCCAAAAAAAAGTATTCTTTGTTTTAATGAGTTTTGCATAAAAATTTATGATAAGAATATAGATTGCGGAGCCAATAAGCGGATGAATTTCACTGTATTTTAACTGAAATACTTTTAAATTAAATATTTTGATTCAAAATTATATTGAAGGAATGGGTTATATATTTCTTTATACATATAGCTTACAAAATTCTTTGGTAACAAAAGTACTAGGAACTTTGAAGTCTCACACTTTCGGCAAATATTAACAATCTTATTTCATTGTAAAAATTATGATTTTGGTACCAAAAAAATGTGTGCACTATTTTTTCTCTAAATAAAAAAATTTCTTTAATAACATATAAACATTTTATACTTTTCTGAAAGGTTTCTCCACAGAGATAATTTTAAAATAGAAAACAATTCTAAAAACCACAGTAGTCAAGGTGTACATCCTTTCGAATGAAAGCTTTGATTTTCACAAAGCACGTATCTCTAAACGGAATGCTGTTTAGAAATCTATAATATTTTGTTAAAAGTTTTAAAACAAAATGTATATTTTACAGTACAAAATGTGAACAAACATATCACTTTATAATAGTATGCTCCATAATGATCAAAGTAACAGTTATTTCCTTCTCTGGTATAAATAAGTCTTTTCATTTTTAAATATATTCAGGATTTAAATAGAATTTTTATTTAAATTTTCTACATACTAGTTTTATTAAAAAATTGTGTGTTTATTGATATTTTTCAATATATCTTCGCGACCCCCAGAAATGTCCTTACGGACCCCTTGTGGGTCGCGGACCTCTATTTGAGAACTGTTGTTCTATATAATAGGTAAAAGAAATTAGTTATTAATATTTAATAGTCAAGATATAAGGCTACTAAAACGGTGTACTAGTCAAGTCTCCAACTCGTTATAAAAATTAAGAAATTCTCCATTAACCCTCATAAAATTATGGAAAAATTTTACCGCATTTGAGACCGCAGATCTCCAAAATTGATTTTTTTAAATCCAATTTATAGCAAATGCCTACACGCAGAGAAAAAATATGGTTCTGGTGACCATAAACTAAGAGCAACATACTATGATTGTAGGTTACAATAAGTATTTTTATACGTAAACATTATTATGATTTCATTTTATCATTTATTAGTGATGTTTATAACCTTACTAAAAACTTTTAGTAAAGTTTATAACATTTTCTTAAATATTGCCTTCAATTTTATCATTTAATAATCTCATGTTATCATAAATATAAACAAATTATATCATATATATAATTCAATTTTATCATATATATAATTCAATTTTATCATATAAATAATTCCAATTTATCATTTATAATTCCATTTTTTTTTAATATATAATAACATTTTATCACATATATTATCCAATTTTATCATATCATTTTCATATTTATTTTATCATATCCTTTCATACTTATTCATATATCTCCTTTTCATATTTATATTCCTTAGTACCACAATATGTGGTACATCCATCATACTAAATAAAAACAAATTTTATTAATTTATATTTGTTTATATCTGAACTAAATGAAAAATAATAAACTAACAAACTACTGGACTAAAAATATTGGCTAATGGTTGTGAAATTAAACAAAACTGTAAAATTAACAGCAGAATGGATTTAGAATTAACTTTTTAATTGTAGAAATAACTAAATGTTTGGATTTTTC
>MINK01187959.1:0-30210 GCA_001735545.1 Phormia regina
GAAACTTGGTATTGGAAGAAAAAGAGTATCTTTAGGCTGTAGGTCTCAGACAAACTAGAAAGAGTTTTGAGAGAAACTCCCATAATCTCTGGAATAAAAATGCCATAAAAAGTTAATTGCTTTGAAATAAAATTGATCGGTAACAAAAAAATGTTTGTACCGAAAAGGGCTAATCCATCATATTGTTCATAATTCCGTGAAATTGAAAGATATTATGCTCTAGTGAAAAATAATTTAAAAGACATTAAAAGTACATCATAAAATGGAACCGAGTTAAAAAAAATAAGTTAACAGTTCAGCAAGAAAGTGACTGAAGCATAATAAAATCTTTAATTAGAATAATTCTAAAAAATATCAAATATTTCCTTAAAAACCAACGGGAAGTAATTTATTCTTTTATATTGAAAAACAGTTGAGTTTCTACAAGCAGATTTGCATGAATGGATTTTTTCGTGCGCAGTCCTTAATTTGATGAATGTACAGACTGTTATTAAATACTAATAGAAGCTAACGATTCCATTGTTAAATGGGAATTGGGAGTATTTTATTTTTATTTACTATCAGAAATTTATTGAATGCTTTAAGCCATAAGAAATTTTAGTTTTATTTTTAATTTTTTTTTTTTAATGAAAATCTTATTTTTTTTTAGCTTTTATTTTTTGTATTTTTCTATTAAAATTAAGAATTTTTCATCTTTGTTTTGTTAAACAAACTAAAATTAAAAAAGTAACAATTTAAAATTATTTGACTGTTTATGCTAAACATTTAATGCAAAATAGATTTCTTATTGGTCCACACGTAACATTTTGAAGATAAAGAGATAGTAATTGACAATTGCGGACACAAAAATGTCAACATGTAGACGGTGTCACATGTCTAATTTTTTAACCTGAAATAAGCATTCGTATATGGCGTAATTTATCTAGAAAAGACCAAGTTTCTATTAAGTTATAAACAAAGTATTAGTAGCTATGAAGAAAAGTTAGTGGAATGTAATTTGATTACAGAATTTCATGAATTTATAATTTTTACAGTTTTTTAATAAAATTAATAATGAAACTTAAAAAATAGTGATATTTCGGAATAACAAGTATGAACTTGTCCTAAAATCTGATAATAAAACCAATCAGTAAAATATTTTTAATAACTGAACTTTTTTCATTGAAATGGTCACTTTAAGCGTGGTCCGACAGAAAATACTTTTTGGGGGTATGGTGATTTTTTCTCTGCGTTACAATATTTGCACAAGCACACAATATAAAAAATAGGTAAACATTTATTTCGACCTGAAGATACATAAAGTTAATTAAAATTACCTAGCCAAATGGCTAACTTGAAGGACTACCCACTACACTCTGACCCACTAGGGTCCTATACTCCTCCAAAACCTCTCATCTCTATGTGATATTTTATTGAGATTGATCGCCAAAATATCGCAAACGACAACATTTTCGAAAAACTTAAGGTAGCTAATTTTTTCTATTTATATTCAAAATATTTGGAAAATGTTTTTGTCTTGAATAGGGAATATTATATTCTTTGTATGTTTTTGAAAATTTTATATTATTTTAGGTCTCTTCATAAAAACATTTCAATTTTGAACATTTAGTTGGTCGTATCCTGATTACTAGGTGTGTATAACAAAGTGTAAAGAAACATAAAAATGCTTCTGTAAACTTTCGAATTCTGCACCTTTTTCCGCGAATAGGGCTCATATTTTCCAATATATTTTTAACACAAAAACAAATTACAAATTTTTTTGCAATAATAAGCACACTAAATACAAAATTTTTTTTTGCTTTTAAGCCAAAATTTGTTTGTATATAGAATTTTAACAACCATAACAACATTACTCAAACGTATTGCTTTAAATATTGTGCCGAACGAACAATATAATTCTTATATTAAAAATACAAGTATAATTGTTATAAACATATTGTTTTAAAAATTAAATATATTCAACAATAACAATATTGCGATTAAAATAATATTCAATTCACAATCAATTTATAATAAATCATCCCTACATCCAACGAATTTGGGTCGAAAATGCAGACAATTTTATAAAAAATCCAAAATGTTTAAATTATTTTTGAAGGATAACCTTAAAAATGTGTTCCGCTACTTTAAATTAATATCGTTAATTTAACTTAAAAACATTTTTTTCCTAACATATTGGTAGGGTATAACTACTACTAAACTTAATATATTATTCTTTCATTATCATTGAATGACAAAGTAACACGCATATCTGACATACCATAAAGGAAAACTTGTAGAATTTAAGTTGACAGTATGAGGGCGGTAGTTAAAAAAAAAACTGTCAGTCTATAAAAGAAAAACAAAACATTTTATGCAACACCTTTTAACATTGACCTTAAAAAGGTCATTAAATTATATTTTAATAAAATTTATCTTTTTTCCTTTTATACATTCTAGCCGATCATCGTTTTCGTCGTGATAATCTATTTTTAGTACCAATGCATGGAGGCATTTGGACTCTATGTATCGATCTTCCCCTTCATGA
Organism: Phormia regina; assembly: GCA_001735545.1. Lineage (NCBI taxonomy): Eukaryota > Metazoa > Arthropoda > Insecta > Diptera > Calliphoridae > Phormia > Phormia regina. The sequence goes on from MINK01187959.1 coordinate 2,528, forward strand.
AATACAAGAACTGAGACGACATCCCAAATTTCCCCGTAGTGCACCAACATGCCTTAACTATTTAGCTGGCTCAACGGAAAATGCTCGGGGCGAGGAGCAACGTAACGATTGGCAACATAGTGAGTCACAGACCACATTGCAGCCTCATTTACGTACGTATGGTACAATCTAGGTGTAAATCTTTTGTCTCTTCCTCTCTATTTATTTCTCTCTACATAAAAAATACTTCTCAATATAATTAATTACTAACTGCGAAAAAAAAAACAACACACACATACACTTTGATATAAATATATAATATACAAACTGTGTATGTAAAGGATACTATGCAATATACTACTTGCTATAGTATGTATAGTATGTGTAATTTAATAATGATTCAAAGAAAAAAAAAACTTTAAATCACCTTGTGTAATTGTTGTGTATAAAACACTTTAATACTTAAATTCATAAACAATTTAATATGGTGGTATGTGATACATGTAATAAAATGTTTATTTTTTTTCTATGTTTAAATGTTTATATCCATAGTTTTGTAGAGTTAAAACAAAATTTAATATTTTAAGATTTATACATACAGTGGCTCACAGCTTATTTTGTGTGTTTACAATTTAATAACGTAACTGTTAATAAATCCTTTATTTGTGTATGAAATAAAAAAAAAACACCAGATAGTTAAATATAAATTGTTTTTCATTAATAACATGAACAAAAGCTTAAAAGTAATTCATCTTTAAAATAAAAAATTGATAGAAAAAACAATTATAACAGAAAGTCACTTCACATTTTTTTAAGTTAAAAAAATAACTAATATTTGGTTCGGTAACCTTTTTCCTTTTGTGTATACCGTTGACATTTTTTCCCATTCTATTCGAAGAGCCATTTTTAAGTCCTCGTGATTACTAATTTGGTGATTTCTGATGTTTTCTCTATTAAAGTCCACAGATTCTCAATAACGTTTAAATATGGTGATTGGGCTGGTATTTTAACGACGTAAAGACAGTTTCTTGATAGCCATGCTTGTACAAAGTTCGATTTGTGTTTGGGATCATTATCTTGATAAAACCAAAATCCGTCTGCAATACCCAATTTGTCTGCACTTCGGAGTAAATTATCTTGCAATAAATTTAAATAAACGGTTTTGTCCATATTGTCATTAATAAATTAATAAACCAACGTGTTGGAGATCATAACTTTTTACGAGATATTACGTGGTTGGGAATATATATATATGTATATACACACACATATAGATATATTATATATTCCCAACCCCGTAATATCTCGTACCAGCAGAATTCAGTACAAATTCAGCAGAAAACTTAAACTCGCCTATACCTCCACTGTCACCATGAGAACTTTCATATGGCTATGTCTTTTTTATGTACCCCGATAAATTTCAAATTTTAGCAGGAAATAATTATTAATTTTTTAAACGATTTTTTTAATAAAAATCTTTATTTAAATATATATATATTTTGTTTCGCTTATAAACTATTTGTGTAAAAATGTTAAATCTATGTATGTACTTCCATTTAATGAGTTGATGCAGTAATTTGCATTATTTTGCTTGAATAATAATATGAATAATTTATTATAATTAGAAAAGGGAGGACACAAATAACACTTTTTTAAGTAGCAAAATAAAATGTATTTTTTTCAAAATTTAAATTAACTTATTAAAACACACAAATAGGTCATATAAAAAACAACTGCAAATCAAAAGGCTGGCAGTTTATAAATAAAAAGTTGAAAAATATATTTTTCACAGGAAAAAAAATCATGAAAAATAAAATTAAAGATAGATTTTGATAACATGAGGTAGGTGGAAGAAAGGGTAAATTTATACAAAATAAAAATCCGAAATTATCATTACAAAAACTTTCAAATGTTTAATAGTAGCGGCTAAGTTTTGCTCCAGTTAATAAGAAAGTGAAATAATAAATTAAATTATTTCACATTTCTATGAACAAGGGTTGTATTTAAAAGAAGAAATAAAAAGAAAACAGTTTATATTATTACTGAGATAAAACAAAACAGGCGGCGGAAAAATAAAAAGAGGCCATTATTTCATTGTGTTTCACAACTGGAATGCAGTTAATTTATGGGCATAATGTATAGATATTGTTATTCTCTCAATATGTATGCAAATGAAAATTAATATTATAAAAAATAAAGACAAACACACACAGAACACAAAAGCAAAACGAAATATTTAGACTGCAGGACGTTTGGCCGGTGAACAGGCAACAGCAGCTTCGGCTTCTGAGGTTGGTTCTTCTGGCTTTTTACGTTTAATTAAATGTGAAATATCGGTGGGTTTCGATGATGATGTTATAGCAGCTGATGATGAAGATGATGTACCATCTGCCGATAGTGAAGAGGCTGCTGTCGTTGTTGCAGATTTTGAAGAACCTGCATCAATATCACCACTACTGAGTGGTTTAATGTAACTATCTAAAGCAGCACGTACTTCAGCAATGTTCTGCAACGAATTTGTAGAAGAAAAATGCAATACAAGAAATGAATATTAAATTACAATTAATAGACAACATTTTGTTTTTCTAGTTATTGTAGTATACGTGCAATTAGTATGATAAAAATGAGTGCGACGTATTTTTTAAATATGTTGCTTCTATGCGAATTAATTAAAAATAATATGCATCTAAGTTGTTTTTCAAAAATTTAAGAAACAATTAGTATTTCCATTCAATGTCTAATATAATAATGTTAAAAGATATATAGTCATAGCTTTCTGATAGATCTTACCTGTGCCTGTGTCTCTTCAATTTCTATAATTTTAGCTTCAATTTCTTGTTTTGTTTCCTCCATATCTTGTATATTGTTTTTATCTTTTTCAGTTAGTTCTGTTTTAGCTTTGATTTCATCAATTTCTCCAGCAATTAAATTGCAGGCTTCCTTTAAGGAAGCAGCTCCTTCTTTGTTATGTTGTTGCATTAAATATGTTAAACCTATTTTATAATGTATCTCGGCCATAGCACGACGATAATTGTTAGGCAGTCCTTTGTAAATATTTAATGCTTTTTCTAAAATTATTGATATGAACATAGAAAAATTTTATATAAAATTTGAATGAGTATTATGTTTTTATATTTAAACATACCATAGTCATCACGAGCTGAATCTAAAATACTATTTTCAAATTCAATATTTCCCAGTTCTGTTTGAACTTCAGCTAAATTGGGTAAGCCACGTTCACCTTGACGTGAAAATATTTTAGCTGCTAGTTCTAGAATTTCCCAGGCTAATTGAAGATTGGAGGCCTAAAATTAAAGAAGAAAATAATAAAGAAATTAGAAATTGTATAAATAAAAATAAAAACAAATATCAAGTAGAAAATAAAAGTTATGAAAACTTTTCGAATTTATAATCGAGATTTTAAAGTTATTTTCACTTTAATAAAATCTATTTTTGAGTTCAAACTATTTAATAGAATAACTTTTTTAATGAACAAAAATTGTAAACAAATATTTCGTGTTGTTTAAGTGAAACATAATAAAAACAAAAAAACTTACTGCTTCATTTTCCTCATCATCTTCTTCACCAGCACCTTCACCATTCGATGTTGAAGGCTTTTCGCCATCATCAACGGCCGCCGAGGTTTGTGGGCCCACCCCCGCACCATTTGCTTCACCATTTGTGGCCTTTTTCTCTTCTTTCTTCTCCACACCCTCTTCTTTGGCCTTACCATCATCTGTACTAGTTACTTCAGAATCTTCTTCCATTTTCTCTGGTTTAACTTCCTCGGTTGCCTTTTCCTCTTTATTGTCCTCTGTCGAATCTGCCGCATCTTCTTTTATACTCTCCAATTTTGTACCATTTGTACCAGACACTTTTGCCTCACCATTTGTTGACTCTGTGGCCTCTTCTTCATCTTCCTCATCATCATCGTCTTCTTCCTCATCGGGTACATCAATAACTTTATTTTCATCTAACGACAATGCTATAAGTGATTTGGCATATAGCAAATAAGGCATACCCAATTCATCGGATAATTCACCATATAATTCTTCATAAAGAGCACAAACTTGACTCAATTCATCGGCTGCTTCAGCAAAGGATTTAACTAAAAAGTTGCGCGAACCATGACTGTAAAGTTCTTTTGCTTTAAGTATTTTTTCTGAACGTTCTTGTTCGACTATAGCTTCAGAGGAGAGACCTTCAGTTGCGGTAGTAGAGGGGGTAGAAGCAGCGTTCTCTTCGATAGAGGTTTTGGTAACAGTCTGTTCATCAGATGGCATATTTGTGGTGTGTTAATAAATTTTCTTGTGGAAAAGTTTTTTATTATATAATTCAGAAAGACTAAAAGAAAAGAATTTAAAAAATTAATGATTAATATCTTAACTCTTTACACATTTTATTACATGTTTTCACCGCTAAAACACTGATTTAATATGTTTAAAATAAAACTATTTCTATCAACATCTTTTTCCTTAAAGGATTATAAATATTTATTGTATAACAGAAGGAAATAATCACGTAGGTTGTACCGCAAACTCTCATCTCAAAACATGATTTAATTAACAACCATAAACAAAATCCAAAAACTAATTTAAATTATTTCTTCTTTTAACAAAATCAAAATGCATGCTCATTATATATTATATTCCTTATTTTGGCTTGTATATTTTTAGCTATGCATTTTTGTTTATTGCTTTGCTTTTAATTAAAAGTAAAAAACATTAAAAAATAAAATAAAGCAAACTACTTTAAAAAATACACTTCTGAAACACGTATAGAACAAAAAAAAAAAAAAAAAAGAGAATGAAAGAAATTTGGCATTAGTTTAACAATAGTTTTTTGTTTTCCATTTTAGTTAATTTCTGATCCTTTATATTTACACACTTCTTTTCTTGCACGCGCAAATTTGAATATAAATTTTGTATAAATTACAATTAAAAAGTTTTTGTTTTGTAAAAAATATGTTAATTATTATTAGATAAACATTATAATAAAAACTAAAAAAAGGATCCAAGATTATATAACAGGGAAAATAAATATTTAACATCCAAGTACATAGTTGTTTAACGTAAGTTTTTATTTAATTTACATTAAAAGTTTTCATATAAACGTATAAATTTGTTCTTCAATTCGTAAATTTATATGATTTACTTACGTGTTAGATGAATTCCCCATGTTTTCTATGCCGAATATCTTTAATTGCATCAAGAATTTTGCCAATTGATTAATTTTTAAACATTTAAAATAAATATTTTTTTATTTGTTTTCTCTTAAAAATTTTGCAAATAGAAAACAAAATAAATTGTTTATATTTTAAATTTGATTTTTTAATAATAAAAGTTTACGAAGTCGTTACACATTGCAATTATAGTGTGAAGAAACAAAATTTGACAAATTTTTTACGAGCTTATAAATTTATAGAATATATCAGCTTTATGAGGCATTTATGCGATTATATGCAAAGCCCTATTATAAATATTTTAACAAGGTCACTTCCGTTTCCTTTTTTAGCTGTTGGAAATGGATACAACAATATGCAATACATATGAATATATTTTATAACAACCTGCCCTTAAAATATTCTACATATGAACATATATTTGTATTTTTAAAATGTTTACATCCGTTAAGACACTTTTTAATAAACGACTGTAATATATGCAAAAAATACATCATAACTAAAAAAATATTCCCTCAGCTGACTTAAATCGTACGTGTAATTTTGTCACAAGACTACACACACATAGGTTGTCCACCAAATACATATTTTACAAGACAAATTTGTATTGAAGAATAAAACAAATTTAAAATATTCTTTATTATTTAATATTGTTTTTAAATCTACACAGTTTATTAAATTTGTTGAACTTATAAGATACTATGTAGCAAAATTAATGATATTTATATAAAATATTATATTTATTTAAAAAATAAAGCTTAGTTAATACAAATAAAATGAGTGGTGTTATGTTGTTTAACTAATTCTTTAGAAGTATTCTTATAACTATTTGAAGACAAAAGTAATATTTAATAAAATCCTTACAAAATATTAAAGGCTTATGTATGCCATTGAATTAAAAAATAAAAAGGTAATTACAAAAAAAATAGCACTTTTTCTTTAAGAACAAATAACAACAAAGCTATAAAAGCAAACAAAAAATATCCTTGTTATAAAAATATTCAAATATAGAAATAAAAAACAAATGTTACTACTTTTATTTTACACAAAAAAAATCTTTCTTTTTACAGACATATATTTTCTGTTTCAAACCCACAAGGTCACTTAATATTTGATTGTCATTGTATGACATGACACTGAAAATCTCCAGCAATCTCTTGCAAAACACAAAAAGACAAACAACTTTAAATCCAATTAAACCAAAAAATATAGATAGATTATAATGCTTACATGTTGGTATTATCGGCTTTTTAAAATGTCAGTTTTGAAATATTTCTACAAAACTACATTGTGCAGAGATTAATTGCTAGCAAAGTGTTCGTTTTAGCCATTATTTTGAAACTCGTTCCGTTCTTTGGCTTTTTGTAAATGACATATCATTCAATGCATATCAAAATGTAAAAATTAAATTTTTGTTTTACATGACAATAAGGCAATTTCTTTTATTTTTTAATTTTGCATTGTTCTTTTGTGTTAATTATACTTAATGAACAGCAGTTCATATTTGCAGGACAAAATTTGTTTTGTTCCTAATATGTAAAGTTACAAATGCAAAAAGGATATTTGTTTTTAATTTGTTTGCAATCCCGCATGTTTGTGCTGTTAAAAATTGTTCATAAAATGCAACGAAATAATTAGAAAAATAATAGACAAACTTTGGTTTGCTACTTAAAGAGCACAGCTCTTCACTACACTAGATTTCAGTATAATTAAGGATTTTGAAAAGGTTGATCTTACAGTTCTGGATTTTTTTATATTTACATCATTTTTAGCAATTATTTTTTATAATGTTTATAGTTCTAACCATTACTAAAATGTGTTTTTATTACTTAAATAGCTTTTTGTATATTCAAAGCTTTTTTAAAATAAATTTATACAATTCTACTTATAATATGTAAAAACAAAATATATCATTTTCATCAATATATGTATTCAAACTTCACAAACATAAACACGTAAACACAAACATACAATATGCTTCTTAGTTCACATTTCCTTTTGCTTTTGACACCATTTTAAGCAAGTTTTTATTCTTCTTCTTAAACCTCAATGTCTTACATATGTTTTAATTTTCAACTTTAAGGGAAAAAGTAATATTAACACCCTCTAACTTTACATTTACAGGAATGCAAAATTTGTCAATTTCTTGTTCTTTAGTATGCCTAATAATATTGGGCAGTGCGGCTTTAGTGGGAGCATTTGGTGTATGTCAGAGACAAATAAGCGCCATATTGATAACAGGAGTAATGTATTTATTGGCAGGTAAATCGATTTTTATTAAAACATTAAAATAATAAAATAAAATAAATAATTTATTTACTTTTTAGCCTTATTTGCTTTATTTACTCTAATGATAATACATTTTAAAAGACAACAAGGTAGACCTATGTTGGATAGTGATTATGATGGTACAGTGGATGGCATTGTAGCCAGACCAGGAGGACCAGCTATAATGGCAAAACCACTTTTAGGTGCAAGAATATTTTTAACATCTTGGAGTTTAGATTTAGGTTGGGGAGGTGTGGTTTTATGTGCCATTACCTCTGTACTGTGGATATTATTATCGAAAATAATGCGTTATAATCCGTTCTCAACGTTAATGATTTAAATAAACCTATTCAAGCAAGACACATAATTTAGAATTATTGAAAAAAGAATACAAATTTATAAATAGTACCTAAACAAAAATTTATTGTATTACTTTAATATGTATGTACATCACAAAATATTTTTTTATTTATCAAAAAATGTTTTTCTGCCTCAATGTAATTAATAACTTTCTGTTGGCAATTATATTTATGGCTTATTATTTTTTAAATATCAATTCATATTAAAAGTTTGAAATAAAAGTACCTTGAAAACAAACTACAAACAAAAATGGGAATAAATAGAAGCTTTTTAAACAAAAAAAAATTGAATAAAAGCAGTATAAGAATAAAAGTAATTATAATTGTATTAAAAAAGTATTTGTAGAGAAATTTATTAAATGAAATCATTAAACAAACAAAATAGTACCCTGATACCCATAGAAATTATATTGTAAAAATTTAAATACTAAAAATATTTTATACAAGATTAGTTTTGAAAACAAAAGTTTAATAAAAAAAAACAAAGCATTTTTTTATTATAAACTATAAAAAATTGCATCAATTAGAAATCTAAAATGTATGTATATTAGAAAAACTAAAGGCCTCATTTTGTAAAAGGAAACGGTAAACGTTTAAATTTTCCAGTACTCTTCATACAAATTTTGACTCACGAAATGAGGCTACAAAAAAGAAAAACAGAACCAATTATGCTTAATTAAATTTTGAGGACATCTTACATTTTCTGTATTATATTTTATATATTTGGTAATATAAGTAATTCTCGATAATTCAAATAATATAGAAAATTGGTTAGAGATTTTTATTTTCTTTTCTTAATGAACAAATATTTTTTTAAACTTTTTGTTAAATTTAACAAAAACATTTGAAGAGATTTTTTTTTTAATAAAGATAAATATACTATGCGACAATGGAATACAAAAGTTTGTTGTATTTTATAGAAGAGACAAATTTGTAAAAAAAACTTTAAAAATCGTAAAAAAAAACCTTTAATTTTGAAACAATCTTGACAGCTGTTTTCAATTTATAATACGGGTACTCTTTTCAAATTCAAAAAAAAAAATTTTAAGACTTATTAAAAGCAGTTATGTTTCGTAATCAATAAGTATGTTTAATTTAATACTAATCGATAGAGTTTACAAATAATTAATTTCAATAACTCCAAAATATGTCATACAAATATTTCTTTTAATATTTTTCAGTACCTTCTTATAAAACAACGACTTTTAAGAAAAATTTATTTAAATAGCAAACTTAAAATTTTTTGAAAATGTTTCCAATAAAATTAAATGCTTAATTTTCATTTAATTCTTTTTAAATTTTATTTAATCAAGATTGTTTTTTTTATATATATTTCATTACATCATTTTATTTTAATGATATAAAAATAAAATTGTCTTGGATAAATTTCATTTAATCCTATAAGCAAGCACAGACACAAAAAGCAAATTTAAATAAGATATCTATATTTTTGCTAAATACTCAAACTTCTAATCAAATGTATTATTTATAGTAATTTCTTTGCCTTTGTAAATTTATCACTATTGTCTAGTTACATACATATAGCTACATTTATAAATTTATGTTTGCTTAAAGCTCTCTCTAAATTTATTTTGTCAAACAAGCTTAAAGTTAAAAACAATTAAACCCAAAGAAAAATAAAACAAAAATCAAATGGCCTTCATTTTCTAAAGAAAAGCAAAATCTATTTTATCACTATAATACTAACTTATTATTATTACTCGTATTCTTAAAAATTATACAAAAAGAAAACTTTACTATTATTCACTGTACTACTAACATAAATAATATTATAAAAAAATCTTTAATGAAAAAAAAAAAATGTTAAATAAAATAAAAATTAAGCTGAAGTAAATTTATTAAATATGTTTACTTAAAAAAGATATACATTATTTTTCATTTTTACAAATACAGATTAATTAATCAGATTTATTTATGTCATGTTTAGCATATACTTATTTTACTTTCAGTTTATTTGTTTTTAAATAATATTATATTAAATATAAAATATAAATCTAAAATATAATAAGAAGAATTGCAATGCTTTTATTGCTTTTAAATTACACATTATTTACATACAATATTGAAATATTCGAAAAAAGAAAATATGATCTAAAGTAATATTAATAAATTAAAGAAATGTATTTTTATGTAAACGCTTTGCCTTAAGAAAATAAACAAACAAATTTAAAAAAAAAAAGAAACCAAAAATATATGTTTGAAATTATCTTTTGAATAAACTGAAAATTAATTTCATTTAATGCTAAATCAAATCAAGTTTTTAATTAACATTAGAAAAGGTAAGATAATGTAATAAACTAAACACTAAACAAGTGAAAATGTTATATTACAGTTTGATCTAAAATTTATGCTATCTAATTGAAATGTTCATTTTATATAATACACGTACATACATACTTAAGCGAAATTTCGTCCTCATGTATGACGAATCCCAATCCATATCCAGACGAACATAGATCAAATAAAAAAAAAACGAGACTTAGATGATTATTTCGAAATGTTGCACAGGAAATGAAAAGCGAAATATTACAAGTTCTATTCTAAATATCAAAGCTTAAACAAATCCCAAAAACAAGCTTTTATTATTGTGTTACTTTATACTTTCTCCCTTGCATAGTTTGGCAGAAGAGAAACTTCTTGGAAATTGTCTGGTTGAGATTTACATAAAATTTTACATAAGCGTAACAGGTAAGATTACAATTTTATGTGTGGAAGTGGCAACCACACATATCCGTAGGATGAAAAAAAAAAGATTTTTTCCTACGAATAGAAAATTTTTACAAAAAATCCTTACACATTTCAATACCAAATAAATAAAAATTGCTTAAAAATTAACAATATAATTTATGAATATAATATAATCTAAATTATTTTAAAGACTCACTTCTGTATTCCCTAGCTATATTGTGATTATATGTTATTGGTTAAAAAAACCTGAATATTAAATTGCATATGATCGAAATATATAGTTTGTTAAATAACCTGAAAATTTGAATTATTATTATGTTTGTTATCCAAGTTTCCGATTTCTACACAGAAAAAAGTCACCAATTAAAAATAATATATGAAAATAATTCATCTCTCACCACCAAAATGAATTATAATATATGAATAAAAATTTAAACAACAGTAGTTAATTGAAAAAAGGTGGTAAATATTTTTTTTCGTGTAATAGAATCATATACAAAATATAATAGTTTTGGAAAATCACAATTTTCCAGCTTTTACTTTCATCATTTAATGATGTATTTATATTGGTAAGAGAAACTAAAAATGCTCGTGATCGATTTTGCCCTACAGACGACTAAGGTTTCACGATTTATTCACCTACAATACAGGAAGGATTTCTTCCTATTTCTGACACCGACGGGTGTAATGGTCCGGCATGAGACGTGACCACCAAATCTTTTGTTTAGTCGTTTGTTTATTAAACGTCCAAAAATAATTGTTCATAATCAATGAAATTTACATTCTGTAAATACATATCTTTAATGGCCACTGTTTGACAGAAAAATTGAAGAAAATAAGAGTGAAAGCTATATAATAAATTTAATAAACTTAGAAAGCAATGGAGAATAATAATCGCCTATTTACCCTAACAGGTGATAGTTTTTGCAATTATGTATGTAATCTAAACGTTTAAAATTAAAAAAGAACATTATGTATGCCTCCAATTTATCATAAGTTGAAGTTTATAAATGTCACAAAACGAAAATGATTCAAATTTCAACAAAATTCGATCAGTGAAGAGAAATCTTTGAATCTTAAAAATGAAAATACATTATGTTTTATATACATAGTATGGGATGTGCATATGCTATGTAATATTAAAAATTCTAATTTTGTTACTGTTCAAAAAAAAAAAAAAGAACAAAACAATATACTTTTGGCACATTAATAACATTACAATTAAGAGCAAAAAAAAAAAAACAATCAAGTTCAATAACATTTGAGTAAATAGAATGTGAAAATTAAAATGTGAACCTTTTTTCTCAGCGAACAACTCATTTTTATTTTTTGGATTTACATAGAATGCATGTAGGCATACATAAATAATACAACAAAGCATTTTTGAACAGTAACAAAATTAGAATTTTTAATATTTACTGATAACAAAATCTATTTATAAATCAAAAGCAATGGCAACACCATTGCTATTCATTAATAAAACTTGTCATTTTAGAAAAATGGCGCAAAAAACTATTGAAACACACTGTAGACTGTTTTCCTTTCTTCTTGTGTTGTTTGCCATGTATGACATTTGTAAAGAATATGCGCTTAATTTGAAGCCCTTTAGTAAATAAATTTTTAATACATAATTATTTTTATTATACAAGTATTTAAGAAAATAAATAAAACAAACCACAAAAAGTTCATTCAACTTAAATACACAAAAAAATGAGAATCAATTCCGTAGACATCATCATCGTTATTCGCAAAAAAACATTCAGCTGCATTTGCTTTCCGTTCCATACATTATATCGAGTATATTTAATTTATAAAAAAACATTTAATTCTATTTTTATTTTCATATAAAATTCCAGAGTTTTCTTAGCTATATGTTGGTACTAGTGGTAAAAAAAATTAACTTACCTTGCTTAACAAGTTTTATAGTTTCCTTTTTAATATTATTTTAATTATATTATTATAAATTTATATTTTTTCTTTGTAAAATTCACTTTTTCCCTTCAACTGTATTCACAAAATGTTTGCATTGGAATGCGTTTATTTGCGATTTTTCTTTTCTTTGCAAAAAAAATATAAAAAAACAAATGAAATGTGCCGCAATTTTTTGTCAAAACAATGTAAATTGTGTGTTCTCTTTTTTGCTCACAATGTTTGGAATCTAAATGTTTGAGAAAAAAAGACAGCTATAGAAATGGCGTAATTCGCCCGAAGAGACCTGCGCCGAACAATTTTAGCTGCGGCATTTATAAAAATTATCGGCGTGCGACTTAAAATCGGCTGAAAGCCGTTTTGTCCCCTTAGGGGTCTCGAAGACTGTACATAATTTAGAAGTATTTCCTAAAAAATGTAACTTAAATGTTTGTATTTATTGCACCTCTAAAGTGTTTCGAAGTGAATGATTCCATTTCAAAACGAACAGCAATCGGATTTGACATCTATGATTTCAATAAAATTCTCTATTTTTCATTGGGATTCATTTTTAAGTCATATTGTTCTGGACCCATTTATCTTTCCAGTCTACAAATATAACTGTTTCTAAATCGAAAAAAGAAAATTAAAAACTACATAAACAGACCTGCTCTGAAACCATGGTGATTTTAAATCACAAACGATTTTGAAACCACGTAATTGCTTTTCAGTTGTTCTGAAAATGGCGTAATTTTAAACCTGGAGTTATTTTAATTTTCGAAATTACGAGCTAAATAGTAAAATATTTAGACTTTTGAAATATGAAATGAAATCTATCAAATCCTATGAAAACAGAAGGAAACTTATATGTAGATAGCTGACAGATTATGACAGGACTTATACGATTATTTAGCAAATTACATAGGCATATAGTCTACCTGCATATTTTATATTAATGCAGGGATTAGAAATAGGCAGCTGCAATATTAAATTCATTATTTTTTCAATAAACTTACCATTTATAATTTATATTATTAACAATATGTTATATTATTAACAACCATAGTATAATTAGAAAGTATACTCACAAGAACAGCTGTTTTACAATTTTTTCATCGACGGCCCTCGCGTTACTGTGAAATTGTTTTTGTATGCCTATGTAAATTTTTTCGTGAGCATTATACTATTCCTCTCATTTTCTGTTCAAATCATTTTGACATTGTAAGGAGTAGTTTTACACTAACAAAATACAAGGAAATGTTGTTTTGTAGATGTGCGAGTACTTTATAATTATGCTATGAATAACAACATAATTTAAAATCTTCATTTGTATTAACGTAATTTCTTTTGTAATTAAAAAACGTTATGAAGAAAACAATGTTTACACTTTCTCAAAACTTTCGTGTATATATGCTCATTTATAATTCAGAGCAAGATAAAAGGGCTTTCTAGATAAGTATTTAAGTAATGAACGAATAAATTATATTTCATTTAATGTACTACAAAGTAAACATTTTTTCGTAAGTCATAAAATCGTGCATTTAACAATAAAAATAGCTCCATTGCCCACACTGACGACAGCTGACCAGTGTTATGCAAACGGTTGTCAATTTTGACAATGCTTTTTTAATACAATTGTTATAAAACTATATATATTTTGTTATATTTAATTAATAATATTGAATTAAAAATCATGTCGTTATTAAATGCATTCTCAAGGTAATATTTATTTCAATATTTACCAATTTCTAATTTAACGAAATATCTTTTTATTTAGATTAAGCCTTCAAACAACGGCAGTGTTGAGACAACCAAATGCCTGGCTGCACTCCACACCGGTCTTGTGTGCTGAACCTCTTAAGAAAAAGAAGAAATTAGATCCACAAATTATTAAACAACGTGAAGACAGACGTAAGAAAAAGTTGGAAAAACAAATTAGACGTTTGGAAAAGAATGCCCGGCAATTAAAACCGGTAGAAGAACTAGAAGTACCTTTGGATTTGGTAGATGAACAAAAGTGGGTAAAAAAAGAATAAGAAATTCATTAAAATAAAAATTAATATTTTTAATATTTATAGACAACGTGCCCGTAAACTAGCTCCACTCACAGAATCTGAATTGGAACATAGAGCCCATTTGAACAAACAGTGGGCGCGTTACAAGCACGAGCAAAAATTACAAGATTTCCAAATTATTGATCGTTTAATGCAATCACAACGTAAAGCTTTACAAGAATTACGTTTAGAATCGGAAGAGTTGTATCAAGAGGCTATACAACCCGATATGTCGTTATTACCAATAACGGTTAAGGGTCCTGTAGCTACACCACCTATTCAGGATTATGTTTCTCCTGATGGTGAATATATTTTGGAAGCAAAAAAATGGGATTAATATTAATTTCAACATATTATTATGTTTGAAATGAATTAAAGGTACTCTAAAATGTTCATATGTTAATGTTGATACGTGCGGAAATATTCTAATAAAACAGAGAAATTATGAAAACAATATATATATGGTACTCCCTTACGATTTTTGACTTAATCTTAGTGAAATAATAGATCTAAGATTTTAAAATTTAAATCAACAGTAAACCTAACACAAATTTTTACCAGGAGAACAATAAAATTTAAATGTGTGTATCTATATTAGATAGGCCCTAATATTTTTTTAATCAAATATCTTTATTGAATCCTTTATAAAAATAAGTATTTACAATGATTTGAGGATTTACTAAAAAGTATTACAACAATTAACAACTTATAATATCACAGTAATTAAGAAAAAGTAAATAGGCCCTAATATCGATGTTCTCAGCTCAAATGAAATTTTATATAATTCTAAGTATCCGTTTCTCAAAATTTTCATTGTAATATTTTTTTTTTCGCGTGAATATAAGTCATTATATTAATGAACTAGAAATTAAAGAAACGTATATCCTACACCATTATGTGTATCAAAATTCAAGGAGTGGTCTGTGGTCAAAAAATAAAAAAAAAAAACAAGAAAAGAGAATATTATGTAGATACTTAGATTTATATGAATTTACTTTGCTTTCTTTTGAGTGATTCCTTATGTGGAGGATGTGGTAAATTATGGTCTGATATCTGTTAATTTTTGCACTATCATTTTTATTTATATAAAACTTACATCGAATACTAGCTTGACACAAAGATTTTTATGGGATTTAAAATGATTTTCTGAAAAGAGTTTATATGGGAGCTGTAGTCTATTATCACCCAGTCATGTTTGGCACTCGGATCATGATTTATATGCGACTTATATATGTCAAATTTAAAGGATTTATGATCGTAAAACTACTTTTCTTGGATGACATTTGCATGGGTGACTATGTGAAATAGTGGACCGATCATAACCAATTTCAATAGGCTTTGTTCTTGGAATAAGAACTTGTGAGCCAGATTTGATTACAAGGGACATCGTTTAATCGACTCAGAAAGTGATTCTGTTATTAATTAAGTTGGGTCTTTTAATCCTGCTCACCTATGCTAGTGTAGGGTATAAATATTACAATTTTTAAAATGATTTTATTTAAATAATTTTTAATTGATTTTTTGTATTTTATATTTCCTAAAAATCTAAATCACAAAAACTTTAAAATCAATAACTAAAAAAGAAAATTTAAACATAGAACTTTAGCAAAAAATTCAAATATTTACTGAATAAATCACTAAATCACTTACATAAATTCAAAATTTCTAAAAAATATTATAATTTGCCTTATATGATATTTTATGTGAAATTATAAATGAAAAACTCAAAATTTCTCTGAAAACATTAAAATTTTTTAAAAATAAATCAATTTCACAAAAATTTCGAAATTTCTCAAATAAAAAAAAAATCTCTAAAGTTTTCGAAATTTCACTTTAATATTTAAATTATTAAAGAAATTCAAACGAAAATTGTATATTAGTTGAAATTTCACTTTCATTACTAACATGAATGAATTACACAAAAATCTACTTGTCTCAGAGGTCAACTTAAAAACCAATGTCAATGTCTTTTAATATTGCTTTTAACTCATGGTTTATCATATACATATATGACACGTCTCTAAAGTCATTTCTTAACAAAATCTAGTAGACAGACAGACAGTGCAAATGATACAAAATGAACAAAATGCATTTTTACACCATTTACAAATATAAATTATTAGAATTACAGAACATTTTATAACTTTTTAATTTCAAATAAAAGAAAATTTAAATATTATTTAACAAAAATCATCATAAAATTTTGTAAAAATAAATTAGATTAATTTTAATTTAAAATTATGCAATTATATTATTTTTAATTTTGAAGTTTTAATGGCAGAGGGACGTAACCAAAATGCCAGGATATCCCACGTTGGTCCAAGTGGATTCCTAGTCGACCTATATCTTCATATAGGGAGCTGGAACGCTTTTATCATTTAGTATAGTTTTGAGTTTAAATGGTCTCCACCAGGGTAAATTCAATTAAAAACACGCACTCAATATAAAGGACGCACAACTTTTACTGTTATGCATGGTAATACAATGTACCGGTGAGAGCGGGACGCAAAATTCTCGAAGGACGAGCAACAGAAACCCGTCTGACGTGTTTTACCGTGACGCAAGAGTTGTTCCTCCACCCAGAGTTACTTTACGACTGCTTTAAGAAAACAACTGCAAATGGTGTAGGAAAACAATGTATCATAAAATACCACCACTGCATGATTGATATCTTGGACAAAATTCNGTTGTCTTTTAATTTTNTTTTTTTTTCTTTTGAACCTTTAACGAATACATACATACATACATATTTATCATTATTTCAAAATCTTATTCAATATATATATAGATATGTATGTATATTGCGGCTGTGTCAAGTAGAAAAATATAGATTTTTTGTGCTTTTAAAAAATCTAAGCAATTTCTAGTTGTGCTTTTTCTTTTGGTTTATAATAAAGAATCGAAATATGAAAAGAACACATTCATAAATGTCCAGATTAGTTGTCCAACAACGGTCATATGAAATACATCGATATCACCATAACATACAATTAATATTTGTTATTGTTATTATTATGTCACTTCAATTGCAAATTGATAAACTTAAGGGCTTAGATAATTACAAGGCTTGGTCTATGACGGTACGTGCCTATTTGGAAGTGGAAGATTTATGGAATGTGGTTGATAATGGTCCGGATGGTAGCGATGAAGTAAGTTGTGTTTTTTTTTTTCTCCTTTTTTATTAATTATTGTTAATGTTTTACAGCATTGCTTTTTATATAAATATGTATATATTCATTTCTATTTTAGAGTCTTCAAAAAGATAAACGTGCTAAATTTATCATATTATGTTTAATTGAACAGAAACTTTGCCAATTTATGGTCAGTATACGTACAGCCAAGGATTTATGGGCTTATTTAAAAAAGCAACATTCCTTACGGTGAATTTTTAATAATAACGTTTTTGTAGGTATTAAAAAACAATTAAATAAAGTCTAATCATATTTTATTAATGATAATTATGAAGAAAACAGAGTGGTTTTATTTCATTATTAAGATTATTCTTTGAATGAAGTACATCCCTATTTTGAAAATCCATTTAATATCTGAAAAGTCCTGAAATCAGAGAAATCTGTTCAGATAAAAACTTTCATAAATAATTAAATCGACAAAATAGCAAGATCCTTGAAATGTAGAAAATATGAATCGATTACTGTAAACACAATAACAACCACATAAAAATTCTTGGGCTTAAAAAAATTTATAGTTTTATTTACTGGATTGATTATATTTACCATTATGATCACTAGACTTGTGGAAAGTTTCGTGGTAATAGCTAAATTAATTTTACTTAAAATCGAACAAAAAACATCTGTATACATATTTCAGAATTTTTAAGAAATCTTGTGTCACTAAATACAGTTTCTTGGATCATAATATTATACAAAAATGTCGAGGTATCTAAATGGAAACCTGGTAGTGGAAGAAAAATGGTATCTTCAGGTCGTGGGACTCAGGCAAACTAAAAAGGATTTTTAGAAAAAATCCCCTTGTCTCTGGAAGAAAAGTATCATAAAAAGATAATTACTGAATCTATTTGGACTGAATCTATTGGAAGATTTTATAGGAAGACATATAAAGTATGAAAAATCGTTTTAGAAACACCAGCAAGAATTTAGAGGAAAAAAATAACGTGAAAGTACTTCAGGCGATTTTTTTCTTAATTAAGATTTTGTATAATAGACGATGAAACATTCGTAAATGCAGGAAATCTATGTTGCAAATTCAAGAAGAAATATAGCAGAAAAATGTAATGTATAAAAGAAAACTAAATTCCCAATAAAATGTTTGATTTAAGAAGTCTAACGCACATGCGGGAAAAATTTCTTCATTCATAAGAAACGGTTTCATTTCATATGTATGTGAATCAGTGCATTTGGGAAAGACTCCTCTATTTCCTTTAAAAATACAATGTATCCGCTGTTTCGTCTTTCTTCTCATTACAACAAAACAATGGGGTGATAACAAAGAAATTCTTACAACAGTATTAAAAATAATAATAATAAATAATTAAGAACGCGTTACTCACTTTTCCTACATACAAAAAATACATTATTATTTTAATTTTATTATTATTATTTTTATTTTAATAAACTTTCCATTTTGATGTTATTTTTTTTTTAATTTAAATTTTTTTTCCGAATTTTTAATCCGGTTTTGTAGATTTCCTTAATCCCTTCACCTTTGAAAAAATTTCCATACAAATTTTAGAAAAACATAGTTTTTAATATTAGAAAAATCTGATAATAATTTTTTAAAAATCTAAATGTTCCCCAAAAAATATAAAACTTTTATTTTTTTCATTTTTATTTATTTTTATAATTAGCCCCGAATGGCCAAAATAATAATATTCCAAAGTGATAACACCTGAGGAAAATATAAATAAAAAATTTAATTTCAATATATATTAAATTTGTAATTAGATAATGGTTTCCCAGCCGCAAAAAATATTACATAAAAATAATATTAGTAGTAAATTATATAAAATAAAATCGACCTTTAAACACCATTCGTGAAGTAAAAGTACTCCTATTTAACCGAGAACTTATAATGTAATAAAATAATATTATTACTTCCATTATTTGAGAAAAATATTGTATCCCATATAGCTTCGAAAAAACCTTAGATTGCAATTTTATCTGATGAGATAACGAAAATTCTTACAAAAGCTTTAGAAAAAATATTTTTTACATTTTACATGTAACTTACTTCGTTTTAAAGATCGTTCTGCTCGACATTGCAACTTTTCACACCGCAGGAGCGATAAAACAAAAATAAAATTTTACAACATCGAAGTAGCCACCATACTCTCTCGTCCTTAATATAATAGGAAATGGGTGGAAAGTGCTATTACGTAATGTTTATTAGTCGGGCAGATAATACGAGAACTACATATCGTTATTTGAAGAGACTGGAAAATGTTGGAGGAAACCTTCTTTATAAATATTTTTATAAGATCCTTCCAAATATTTTTTGAGGTATAATTTCCAATATTAATAATTTCCCAATAATGTAATATAACAAAAACTTATCATATTAATCAACACATCTTGGTGTTTAACAAAATTCGCTTCTTAAATTTATTTATCTTGTAAATATCTTAAGAATTAAGTACTTGAAAAGTTATTGTGAAAAAATATTTTAATTTTATTATTTACATATATAATAAGAGTTTTAATGTAACCTATTCTGTTGACCGGCAGTGTAGTCCATAGTAGTCACATTGGTACAACCAACCATTTACATTTTTCAATTTATCATAAACATTTTAGACTTTTTACACTACCCTCGTTATACATAGATTTCTAAAATATCATGCATTTCGTTTCATATTTTAGTACTTGTCTCTTCAACGGTTTGTTATTTAGTTAGTTTATATTTTCATCGTTTAACATAAAGAATATTAATTCAAATTCGAAACTTTTAAAAATGTCTTTAATAATAAAAATTGATAAATTGCGGGGAAAGGAAAATTATAATGGTTGGTCAAAAAAGGTGCGTATGTATTTGATATCGGAGGGTCTATGGACTTCAGTAACTGCAATAAATTCATTAAGTGAAAAGGTAAGAAAAAAAAACTAATTAATTTGCAAAAAGAAAATAATTGTATTCTTGTATTTATTTAGAAAAATAAACGTGTTAAATTTATTTTGCTATGTTTAATTGATTATGGATTATTTGAATTTATTGAACCGGATGCTACACCCCATGCAATATGGACGGTATTACAGAAACAATGTAGTGAAGCGGAAACGAAATGAAAAAATATTTTAAATAATTTTTATTCATATAAAAATAAAATAATTTGAGTAAATATTAATTTAATAAAAAATAATTAATATCTATGTATAAAAAATTGCACTAATTGTTTATTTTGCGCATTCACTTGTGAGCAGAGCGTAATCTATGTATTATTGAAAAAATAACTATAAAGCAAACATTTCATATAACAAAACATTCTCTAAAGTCTTAACTGTGTTCTCTGTAAACTATGTATTCTATTCTTATTACTCTTTGCTCTTGCCATTAGGTTATTTATATTTTGCTTCATCTCTTATATATCTTTTGAAAAACGTCAATACATTTAAACAGTACAATATTAAATTTTGTAATGGAAAAAATGTCTTTTGACTTTCAAATAGATAATTTAAAAGGCCGACAAAATTATAATGAATGGTCAAGAAAATTAAGGTCCTATTTAGTGGCTGAAGGTTTATGGAATATAGTGCGTAATGGTAATTCATCCGATATAGTGGTAATAAAGTTATTATTTAAAAAAAAATCCATAAATTATAAAAATAATTTATTACAGAAAATCAAGCGTGCCAAATACATTATAATATGTTCTATTGAAGATGATTTACTAGAAACGATTGATCCAGATGCACCACCAAATACAATATGGACAGCCATACAAAAACAGTGCACAACTCAATCCACATAAAGGTTAAATAAATTAAATTACATAATAGCTTTAGTTATTGATTCTTTAAAATTATTTATTTTAAAAATTTTATTTATTAATTAGAAAAAAGTAAATTATAGTTTTTGTAGCAAATAATCGTCCTTGATTTGATTGTAAAAAAAAAAAATTAATTTAAACTTAATAGAAATTACATACAAAATTAATATTGTAAACTACGTTTTGTGCAAATATCATCTAAAATTTGTCGCAATTCCTCATCCTCGAAACGTCCTTCTAATGAAGGTATTAAAGCTTTAGCTTCTTCTGGAGCTTCGGGACATAAATTGCCCAAAGCAGCTAATTCAAATTTATGTAATTTCTTTTGCATTAATAAACTGTAAAAAAGAATTTAAGAAATGTTATTAGAAAACTTTATAATTAGCTTTTTATTAATATAAATTCATAATGAATTTCTAAAAACTAAATAATAAATTTTGTCTACTTTTTTACAGTACCTATTTTTGCTTATAATTGGATTGTATTGAAAATAATTTCGATGTAATATTAAATTAAACTGGACCAAAAAAAATAATCCTTCAATAATAATCATTTAAAGAACATATACATACATACATTTTATGTTCTGAACTCAAAACTATATACACATACATATTTTAATTAATTCTCATCGAATTTGCTTTCTCATCAAAACATTTTTAGTTAATTAAAATGAATAATTAGAAAAATACCTTCTCACAGCAGCAATAGTTTCCTTATTTTTAAATTTACGAAAACTATCCGTATACGCATAGGTTTTCATAAATACCTCCGAAAATTCTTGTTCTTCATCGGCTGACTCATTTTGACGCTTACGATGATCCAACAACATGTGTACTTCAGATATAAGTAAAGTTTCTGCATTTTCAAATTCTTTAAGAAGTCGAAAAATACCAAAGGTGTTAGAATTATTAATATAAAATACAAATGTTTCAAAAGAAAACGATAACAAGCGCCATTTGTTAAGATACAAAACAAAAAGCTATTATAAATATGAAATTATTTTTCAATTAGGTTTATTAATATGACCATGTTCTATAAGAAAATCATAAATTTGTCGTGTCTTATTCACATCGATTTTAATTAAACGTCTTGCATCAGCCAATCGCAAATGTCCAACTTTTGAATTTTCAGCTACTAAAATATTTTTATAGTCTAAAAAGGCTTGAGGTACAATGCGAGCTACACTGCACAATTGACGTTCATCTTCACTAAGTTTTGCAAATCCAGGTAAACCTTTAATAAAAAATAATTAAAATACATTTCTTTTATTAGGGAAGTAAAATAAAATTTACCAAATACATCCATGGGAGCTGCTTTTTTTCGAGGCATCGTATTCGAAGTTGGTGTTATAAAGTAGTTTCCACCTATTGTTTCCAATGTTGCGTTGGCATTTGGTATCAATTTACGCCAATCGTATTGACGAAAACGTTCATTTTTAATACGTTCCCTTTGTTCGTGTAAACGTTTCTTTTTCAATTTGAAATATAAAGAACCACCTATCATGGTACGTACACCATTTTGACGTAGTTCATACAAACTGGAAGATAATATTAAAGAAATATGCTTAATAATAATTTAAATATCATAAGTTATAATTTAATTTTTATATACAAAGATGTTTGGTCTATGTATTACATACCGAAATATTGTTTTTTGTAAATCACTAAAATATTTTAAACCCTCCATTAATAAATCAAATTCCACGGGTTTACACAACTGCATAAAAGCCAAAAATCGTTTACAATTTTGTTCAGAACGTAGAGCATCTGCATACTTTGTTATCCAACCCATACAACGATTTGCCATTATTAAACCATGATCGCGCATAATTCTATAACGACGTTGGCGTTCTCTAACAACGTAAAAAGTTTAAATGTAAACTTTATAGAAAAAAGTATTAAACAAAAAAACTTACTTTAAGCGATGATTATATGATCTTACTAAAGCTATTTTCAATTCTTCTATACACTTAAATGTATCATCATCCTCTTCTCCTTTTATAGCCGAAACATTTCGTATACTATTTTCTGATTCTAAAATGGTAGTTAATAGACTTTCCGCCGTAACATCGTAGGGTGTATCAAAATCACCTCGTGCACAGCGGTAACCAGCCATCATTTTAAATTGCAAAGAAGAGATATCATCATGTCTGGGTGGATCTACAGAACGCATTTTTACTACATAAGGCATACCTTGGGGTATATATGTTTGTGATGTATGTTGTAGACCCAATAAACGTTCAAATATGCCACCAAAATAATTATCATGGTAATGTTGACGACATTCGGCCACCGAAAAACGATATTGTAAAGCTTTCGTCACTGCCTCCCAATTGCCATAACCTTGTGTTTGTAAGGTATTTAACAATATACGTTCTTCTTTTGCCGTCCAGTTACCGGGTCCGGGAAATATTTGTATATCATCTTTTATTATAATATAAGCATGATTATTGTAATGTTTTGTAGTTTCCCGACCTTTTGCAAAACATTGCAAACATAATTCCGCTGAACAATCAGCACATTTTACATAGGGTTCTTGTAAGGCTAAATGACAGCAGGCACATTGATGTTCATGTTTATAAATGTCCTTCAAATCTTCAACACTAGTTGCATGTTGTAATTGCTGTTCCAGACGACTGTTAAATTGTTGAGGATTATAGGACGCCATTAAATATTTGGTGTCTGGTGTAATTAAAGCTTTCACTAATTTTTGTTTACATTTCTTTTTGCTTGAAACACGTACTGTTTTAATTAAAGTAGAAAAGTTATTTATAGGAAATCCTCAAAAAGAGGATTAAATAAAGGAATTTAAATGCAATTACTTTTTAAAAGGCGCTTGTTATATATTAAATATAGTAATTAAAAGTAATGGATCTCCTACCTTTGGGAAACTGTAAATCGGCGGCATCTTCTTCTACCATATCAACTGGATTCATAAAAGACATTTTGCTAAAAATTAATTTAGTTTATTTTCTTTATAAATTTGTAAATAATTTAGAATTAAAAAAGAAATGTTAATATTTTCTTTTAAATTTTCACTTTTCTCGAAAAAGCGAGGTAGTTTTTTATTATAAATATGGCATTAGTGATGCCAACTGCAGTAAGTATCAAAAGAAAAAGCTGTCAATGAAAAAAAGGAAAAATTTTATACTAAAAAAAGTATTTACACAAAATTTTAAAGCTTTTCTCTGTAACTTATTAGTATTATTAATTTTTTTAATAAAATTTACTAGTTAGTTACAAAAAATATAAAATCTTCAAAAATAAACAATATTTTGCCGATACTTTTTCAGCTCCATTATCATTACTGTTGTATTTTATCCTAGAAGATATCGATAACTGTTGTTTTTTTCCATTGTCAGGCTTGTATTTTAAAGTATTTGTTTACTACAGCTGTTTACTATTGTGAATGATTTCTATACAATAATTAATTTTATTAAAACACCTTTTTTCGCATTTTTTGTCGAAAATTATTTAAAATTATTGTCTTTAGACAAATGTCTTTGGATTCGTCATTTAATTTTGACTCTAGTGTTGTGGAAAATATTGATAATTTACCAAAATACTGCGATTTCTGTAAGTTTTTCTTAATTGAAGAATTGTGTTTGGAAGATGATTATCGACAGTTGCACTATGGAAAATGTATTGTAATAGGAAAAATACAAAAATCGTCTGAAGATGATGTTTTTTTGGAAAATGTGCGAGTAACCAATTTGCCAAAGTAAGTTAATTATATACATAAATCGTTAGATATTTATTTGAAATAATTAAAATACTTAATAGATCATTATCTATATAATTATATATTAAATAATGTGGGTTTTTAAAGCGTATCAGTTCCAGCCAAGTACCCGTATAAGTCTACCACTGCTCTTGTTTAGTTCTATCTTAAATTCCTTTAAAATATTAAAAATTACTTTTTACTTACAGCGAATACTCCCTACCCGAAGGAACCTTAAGCATACGACTTTTAACATATTCATATCTTGGAACTGATTTACAAAATAATAAATACGTTGAAATTACCGGCGAGTTAGTACTCCACAATAAAGATAATTCTCAAAATAGCTGTCACCACACACCCTTAACTTCCAAAGGTATCTTAGAAAAATTAAATTATACTAAAAATGACCAAGAGCACAATAAGTTATTAAAATATTTTCATGACAATTACAAACCAGCAATAAAAGTTTGGTTTGTACAACCAATAAATCGGGCTGGAGATTTAATACAACGTAATTTGGAATTAAGAATGCTACAAGAACAAATACTATAAAACTTCGAAAAACAACAATTTAAAATGAGCCAATATATTATAGATTCTAAACAGCCAATATTTTTTAGTTTCAATAGAATTTTAGAAAACCAAGAACAAGATTTAGATTTTGACTTAATTATAAAAGAATTTCAAGATAACTTTGAACAAGAACAGCTGGAACATTGGACAAAATTTTGGAATAAACAAGGTGAGGAGCTAGTACTTGATAAATGGAATGAAAAATATAAAGATTATTTGAAAGGGGTAGAAGAAACCGAAACGAAAGAGGAAACCAATTGTCAAAAGGAGGAACAAGAAGTGTGTGAAAAAGAAACAGAAACTGCAGAATTACAACCGAATTCTGCTAATGAATTCAATACATTATTAGCAGAAAAATCATGGGAAGATTTATGGCAAGAACATAGAGAAGAAATTTATTGTGAACAATATTTAATATTTACAACAATTTATTATAATTATTTTTTGGATTTAAAAAGATCTTGTGAAACCCCTCAACCCATTTCAGAAGAACTTGAGGAAATTGAAGAGGAGTTAGAACAATTAAAAATTTTAGGTTTACCTACTTCATTTGGTAGTACAAATCAAAATTCCAGTAAAAAATCTAAACTCCTTAACAAATTTATACACTATAGTGATTTTTACTCTGATTCCGAAATGGAAAATGATGAATCAAATGATAGCGATACTGACGTTTGTGACAAACAATTGGGAGAAACACAAAAAATAGATGACTCCTTACACTTTGTACAACAAAAAACCATAAATAAACAGCAAAAGCGCAAAAGAAATCGTAAATTAAAAAATGTTCCAGCTTTTATATTAGAAGAGAAGGGTCTACTTAAATATTGGCGCAGACGTTATAGTCTCTTTTCACGCTTCGATGAAGGCATACGACTGGATCGTGAAAGTTGGTTTTCTGTTACCCCAGAAAAGATAGCCAAACACTTGGCGCAACGTCTTAAATGCAGCTTAATTATCGATGGATTTTGTGGCAGCGGTGGTAATGCCATACAATTTGCCTTAACTTGTGATAAGGTCATAGCTGTTGATATTGATCCGGTTAAATTGGAAATGGCCAAACATAATGCTAAAATTTATAATGTTTCCCATAAAATCGAGTTTATTGTGGGTGATTTTCTTCAGTTGGCTGCTGGTGGTAAACTTAAAGCAGATATTGTATTTTTAAGTCCTCCTTGGGGTGGTCCCAAATATAAAAATAAAAAAGAATTTGATATTGAAAAATATTTAATACCAGTAAAAGCGTCGAAATTGGTAGAAGTTTCCAGAAATGTTTCCGAAAATATAGCTTTATTTTTACCACGTAATTCAAGTGTTAAACAAATTGTTAAACTTGCTGGTATTGGTAAACGTTGCGAGATAGAACATAATTATTTGGATTCTCGTTTAGTGGCCATTACCGCTTTATACGGAGAAGAAATACTTAACCAGCAAATGGAAAATTAAGTGCATTATAGAAAAGTTTAGATTTTGAAATTTAATAATTTATATAGTAATTGATTGTAGATTAAAGGAACTTATGGCTTCCGACTAATTAAAAATAAAAATAATTTTGCTATCACATAAAAAAAATTATTTAAATATTCAGTGATAAAGACCAAAATATATTATTTAATAAACATTTTAACATTTTAAGTAATACAGTTTCCCTCTAAAAATATTAATTATACATATAAACTTTATTCACAATTTTATCTTTTTTATTCGTATATATTAAAAATACACGAAATGTTACAAACGATAAGAACACTAATTAATAATAGTTTTATTGGAAAAGTAAATTGCCAAGGTAAGTTTAATTTAAATTTATTCATCTAAGTTTTTCATTTTTTTGTGGTAACAAATTGCCATTAAATTCTTGTACTATATGTACGAAATTTCCATTCTACTTTGGGACCTAAGAGGTGAAAGTTTATAACCATATATATATATATATATATATATATATATATATATATATATAT
>MINK01187960.1:0-20151 GCA_001735545.1 Phormia regina
AAATATTTTACTATTTATTAAATACAATATTTAAAAAAACGATACAAATTTCAATTATTTTTTTTTTTTTAAATTATTTGGTTTTAGACACAAATAAACAAAATTTATTTTTAATTTAAAAGCCATATTTATAATTTAATTTAATTTATGTTTTTTTTTTTTTACTTTTTTAATCAGTAAATTAAAATTACAATTTTTATATATTTAATTAATAATAAAATTACTAGATTTTTCATCTTCAGCCCCGCTTTTTTGCTACACTGAAATCTATCTATCTAAATATCAATCGTTCTGAAACTTCAAATAGTTTTGATGGTTTACCCAAATTTGTTTGTAAGATGAGAATTTTAATTTGCATTGTAACAACGAATATAATGTGTAACTTAAAGAGCCAAGATGGGTTTATTACCTATGGTGACAACTTTCCCGAATACACGCTGTTCAATTCACATTGTTTGCCTTTAAAATGTAATAAGAATAAATATTGAAAAAGAAAATTACAAATTTGTTAATTCTAATTAGTATTTACTTTTAAAAGAGACTGAAGTTAGATTCTGTGAATCCTAGCGTAAGTGGCCAAATTTGTTATCACCAACTTTATCCAATCTGGGCAGTATTATCAGAACAAACTTATTGGAAATTTCGGCGTAGAACTTTAAGATCTTCACTTTCCTTATATTTTCATTCCTTCATCCATATACCAATGGAAAAAGATTGTTTTTTTTTTAACATAAATTCAGAATTATTATGCGAATTACTAAACACCATTGCTATGGCTGTAGTATTAGATAACTTGAACACCGTTCGCTATGTTCAAACGCTAGTTTTTCATAGCTAATATCGGGATTGATGTCCTCTTAATACTAGTTAACAAACTGAATATGACGTTTCGATTTTATGGCCGAAACAGCGGAATTGACATCTTAAGATCCTATAAAAATTTTCTTTTTAAGAAGGTCTATCTTTAATTTGTTTATACATATCTTTTTAGAAGGGAGCCTTATCCGTACACTTGCTACAGAGAAAATTTCAGAGAGGTTGAAGTTTTTAAATTTAAAATGGAATTAATACAAAAAAAAAAAAATAATAATTGTTTTAAGAGAAGAACTTCAAAAGCAATAAACAAATCATATAAAAGACAAAAACAACTATTAGTTAACAAAAAAAAAAAAAAGAACTTTTTTCAGTGCTATTTAGTTCTTCTTTTGCCTAAGATTTTCTAATATTTTATATTTATAAGATCTTCATTAGAAAAATGACGAAATTTTTGTTAACAAATTTATTAAAAAACAATATATTAAATTTTTACATTCATATTAATTAATATTTATAGGTTGCAAGATGCTGATGGAGGATTTTTCGAAAAGTTTGGGTCGTTATTGCGTCAACAGTCCCAACTAGAAGAAAATGACCTTAAAACATCATTGGCACCATTTAAAGAAGATCCCGGTGCTGAAGAGGAAATTGAAGAACTTGATGAAAACGTTGAAAGTTCGGGCAGTAATGAAGAGTTAGATTGTTCTCCTATTGAACAATTAGAACTCGAACCAGATTTAGATGTAAGCGAAGTTAAGGAACGGAAGGAAAAACTTTTTGAAAAATCAGCTGGTATGAATGTAAGTTAATTTTTAAAATTTTAAAATAAGTAAATAAAATTAGTTTCATTAAACTGACCGACATAACTAAATCGTATGAATCGAATATTTCTATGTCAAATGAACAGAATATTATATTTATTTTTATGTAATTTGTTGTCTCAATCTCTAGGTGTTTACTGAAATCATTCCCAGCAAATATTGCTGCATACCCAAGCACAGGTTGTAAAGGGAGATAAAAATAATTTCCTACCCAACCCTCAAAAGGCAGGATTTTTGTTCGTGATGTCCCACTTAGTAGGGCTCTTTGCTGCCGTACGATTAGTTTCAACATGACTTTATTATACGCATTTTAAGCATTCATAGATGTTGATATATCATGCCTCTTTATATGAATTATTTTAGAAATCCCAAACTATAAAATCTGCCTTATAGAAATATTATATTTTTTCCATTATTTGAATTTGTTTTATAAAAAAATTATAATAATAAGAAAAATCCGAAATTTTTAGATCAGCTTCAGCCCAACTAAATGTATTTTTATTTGGTAATCCGTTAATTGTTTAATCTGCAAAAAACAAATATTTCAAAAATTTTCAAAACAATTGAAAATAATAAACCCAAAATAGCGTTACGTAACATGCCATTTCTTGTATATTTTCCGACATTCTAGAACAAACATACTTCTTAATACTTAACACTCCGACACAAACTCAATCAAAGCCCAGTTGAAAAATATTGCATCATCCAAACTTAGCCAGAAACTTTTTGTGTTAATTGTAAATAAAAAATTGGAGAAGGAAGTCATTCGCTTACAATCCTGCATCCAGGTAAGCGAGAGAGGATGCAGGTTTTAACTCGACAAAAAAAAAAAAGAAATAAGCCTAAAGTAAATTTCTCGCTTCCTTTTACAGCTTACCCAAATGCGCATCAAAACTCAAACCCGAAAACCATAGACCCAATTTCGGGAATCACCAAAAAGTGCATAAATACATGTGAATCATAGTATCGACGTAACATTCTGTAATAGTATATTTTTATGTTCCACTTAATACAAGTATAGGTTCATAATTGGCTCCTTTGCGAATTTTGGTACACATAGGCAATGGTGTAGGGTATCATATGTTACACTGTTATGAACAGCAGTAAAACAATAATGAAGTTACAAAATACATGATATTTTTTCAGTCGAACACTAGGTTATTATCGTGATACCCTATAAGAAATAAATATATGTTATGAGACATACGTATGGTCCAATGTCTCAGAAGATCATGTCCATATTTGGGTTCTAAGTTTATTTGATTACTTGAATTATTTCTACAAAATTTTCACTTGCAGACACCCTGAGTTTATATGCTGATTTTGCCCATTTTCAAACCCTACAAATCTTGAGCGAGCGCCCATTATATAAATACTTTATAGATTCTTAGCTGAATTTTCGGTATACATATGTATTACGAATTGAACTTAAAAACGCTAATATCACTTTTAAGATATACAAATTTGTCGTGATCAATAGGCGTCAATATCAAATTTTTATACCCTACACCATCATAGGTGATTGAGATATTATGTGTTTGTGTAAATATTGTAACGCAGAGAAAAACTCCTCCTATACCCAGAATCATTTTTTGAGTCGATTTAACGATGTCCGTCCGTCTGGCTGGCTGTCCATGTAAAGCTTGTGCGCAAAGTACAGGTCGAAATTTTAGAGATAATGTGATGAAATTTGATACATATGATTTTTTTGGCACAAGGGCGATTTTGGTCATGATCGGCCCATTATTTCACCTAGCCCCCATAAAAATGTTCTCCCGGAGTATTAACAATCAAACATACCTTAAAAATTGAAATATTTTAATGAAATGCAAATTTCATGAAGATCGGTCCATAATTTACCATACCTCCCACATAAGATCCATTTTCAGGAATCACCATGCATAAATACATGTGAATCATAGTATCGACGTAATATTCTGTATTAGTATTTTTATTTTCCACTTAATACAAGTATTGGTCCTTCCCGAATTTTGGTACACATAGGCAATGGTGTAGGGTATCATATGGTCGGTCTTGACCCACTATACTTTTTTCTTTCCTTGTTTTTCACATAAAGATTTTCGTTTCCATAACCGATTTACTTTTTTTTAAAATATCATGTCGAGTATTATTTTATTTTTTAAAAATATTATTGGTGAATAACTTTAAAAGGAGATTCTTTCGATGTAAGAACATACACAAATATTTTTGCGCACATATGTATAAATATGTATACATGTTTGAAGATGTTATCTTCATTGGTAATTAGTTCCCTAAATATTAAATATTTAAATATCGATAAGAATAGAAAAAGTTAACAGTTAAAACCAAAATTTGTATATTAAATAGCATCATATTATGGAATAATACAAGATTATGTGATTTTGTGTCTAATAGAAAAATATACTTCCTTAAAGATTATTATTTATTTTTGATAGGTATCCCAATTATATATATTTTACCTAAATTTTTTACTGATCCAATTCATAATAAACCATTTTATTTAATTATTCCACGACACAAAATTCCTAAAAATTGTTTTTTTTTTTATTGAAATTCGAATATGAATATTATATTGTTACATTTTAATTTATTATATTTGTATCTGTTTAATTGTAAATCGTTTCTGAAGTGTATGATTAAAATCATTTTTGTACGTTACTGTATAAACGATTTTTCATTTACACTTCTTACGCGTTCTTTTAGCGATGTGGGCAAACATAAGCATATACGAGAGCGCCAACAATTATATGTATATTGTCTGATAATGACCTTAGCAATTCTTTAATTCTGCTACTTATGTTTGCTTAGTTTTAAATAAAAAATATTTTTTCACTCAATAGGGCTTATTTATATTGAGCATGTAAAGTGTGCCAAATATAAAGGTGAAGATATAGATATATGCCGAATCATAAATTCACTTCACATAAACACATTTTGAGCAATATAATTTTTATTGTATAGTTAGTATTTATTTAATTATTTATTTTAATAAATTCTAGCATTGACTACACATGTATGAGTCCCGTTTCAAAAATAAAATGGAAATACATCTGGAATTTCCAAACGGCTGGTTCGATTTCCATGAAATTTCAGACAGAGTTAGTAGAGGTATAGTTTTGAGTTTGGACGTTATTGGACACCTCGGGTGTTCAAAAAAATTAAAGCTATTCAGATTCGTTATATCTCTGCCGATTACAAACACTTTTATTTGAATGGATTCTGCTAGTCGAGATCTACAAAAAGATTATCTCTTTTAGTTTAAGACATATTTGGCTTCAGAGATTAAAATTTTTAGTTTTGAATCTATCTTGATAAAGTTTTTTCGCCATAGCGAGTCCAAGTTTGACTCAATTTTTTTAAATATAAAAAAAATAAATTTGATTAATAAAGTGTTTATAAATTTAAATTTTTTTTTATAAAAATTTACCCATTTTTTATAATTTTCTGATTTTTGTCTTAATATCTCAAATCACAAAACTGGCATTAAAAAATAATTATATATTTTATAAAGTTTGCTTCCCAATATCGGTTGGAACGATATAGTAAAAAATATAAAATACCCATTTTTGGAAATTTTTGATAGTTTTTTTTTTGGATTTGCTATTGAGAAAACCAAAAAAAAAACTGACTAAGGGAAAAAATTAAGCACCAAAAAATGTACTTAGGTGTAGAATTTCATTAAAAAATATCCATAAAAATTTATTGCGACATTAAAAATGAATAATATGTAAAAACTCAAAAATCAATCCTTTCTCGGTGTTTTTTGAAAAAAGTCAAAAACTTTCCGTATTATTTAATATTTTTATAAATATTTGAAAAGAAGACAAAATTTCCTAACAAAACTGATAACCAGCCTATTGTGATCAACCTTATTATCATTTATTATAATTTGAATTATAATGAATTAATAAATAATATTTAAATTTAATACTTTTAAATTAAAAAAAAACAATTTCTTCTAAATAACAAATCTTTTCTTTCAGTTTTATAAAAGTAACTAACGCAAAACTTATAAAAACATATATACATTATGGTGGTTCAAAATTAATTCTACCTAGATTTAAATATACTTTTATATGAAAGGATATGTCCTTTATAACAACATGAACAAATTACAACTTCCTGCGATGATCAAGAGAAAAATTAATATAAATGTAATTGTTATTTATTAGTTATCGTTTGATGTATAAATCATTAAATTTGTTGAGAAACAAATTTTAAAATGTATTTTTGTATGTAGCATTCTTTTTCAATTTGGAAATTACATTTCAAATCATGTTTCCTTTTATAATTTTATTTACATTTAATTGTGCGATAGACTTTGATTTTAAAAAGATGGACCATACTAATATGTAGCACTCTCTGTTTTGCTGGAATTGTATAAATATGTACATAAAAATGTTTCAAACATTTTAATGATAAAAACATACAACCCACTTGTGTATAGTTATGAAAATAAAAGTGAATAAAATTTCTTTTCAACTTGTAAGAACCGCAATATAAAATTATTTCTGATTATCCATATGTTCTCATAAGTAATAAAATATATAATTTTATAATCTATTTTTTAATTTAATTTTTTTTTTTTTTTTTTGGCAATTTCAAAAGAATAACAATGCAAGTACATACAAATATATATGTAATTTGTTCACCAAAAGTTTTGAGTTTTTTTTTCTTCACTATTATTAGAATGTATTCAGCAAATACAAAAAAAAAGAAAAAAAAAACTCAAAAATAAATTCTCTTAGTGGCAATCGCCAACTACCGATCGAAGAAATGAGCGAGCGTCTGAACATGCACTCACATTGAAATGAAAATTTTCATTCAAAATCATTAAAATCGGCTCACGGTCAACATCAACATTCAGAGATCGGCGGAATAAAAAGCAATAAATGCCCTACGTCAAGTGTCTTTCGTGTTGGTGGTTAAAGAGCGTCCTTCGGTCAATGTTTTCTATTTACGCATTCTTCAAAATTGTTTCAATATAATTCCAAAAAACGAAAGCATACTAAATAAACAAATCCAATATATTGAATATAATACGTACTCGTGTTAATATATATATATATAAGAGTTAAATTATTTAAATACGATTACCAATATATATATATATATATACATACATACATACATATAAGTATTTATGAGAGATTTCTATTAAAAAACGAATAAATTTTAATATATATTCGATGCATTTATATAGATTCACGTAACCTTTTCTCAAAAATTTTGTAAAAGAAAAACTGAAATTAAAATCGCATAGAATTCAAATAGAAAAAAAGTGTATATATAAAATTATAATACCTAATAATTAATAATAAAGAAAAATAAAATATATACGCGGAAAAAGTCTAAATAACATAATTTATTTGATTGTGTGAAAATGAGTTTTCTTTCACTTCCACGTAAATTGACAAGTGAGAGTCGTCGAAATTCCAATACATCTGTAGATCAAAATATCAAATATTTGAGTTTAAATAATAGACGAACAACCAGGAAAACAAATTTATATAGTGGTGGCTCTACATTATCACTTCAAGTACCACCACGTAGAGGAATTTTAAATAGAAATGGCAGTATTTCGTCCAATTATTTTCGTGGAGTACACAAACATCAGTTGGAGCAACATGCCGAAACAGTTTGTCATACAATGACCGTAAGTAGTCTAGAAACCTTTTTGTAAATAATCTAAAATGATGGATACAGAAAATAAATTGTATTTCTATTTCCAACTATATACATCTTATTTATATACATAATATATAAGAAAGTTTGTTCATTTATTTATGAACGTTTCAATGGTTGATTTAAAACCTAAAGTATTTTTTTATTTTTAACGAAAAATATATAAAAGAAAACAAATCGACTTTATTAAATAAATTTTAAAATAAATCTCAAATTATTTGTTTATTTTTCACATGGATTGTATAATATAAAAGAAAGGAATTATTGCACAACATTTCTGTGAAATAGGACGAAATTCCGGCGGAATAATTGTATGGGAACACTTGTCAAAATTGAATATAAGTGAGAGTAATTTACCTTATATTTCAAGGCTGGAATAAAATAATCGAAATAAAATTCAAAATATATTATTAATATGTTCAAATTAAAAGTGCAAAAATTTCTTTAAAGTTTATTAGAGACATAAAATGTAAATAGTATTCTCTAAATTTACTTCATAAATAGTACAGAATAAAACAAAATTATTTGATATAAAAACTTATAACAAATTATTCCATCCATCCAATTTTTAATATACTGTTCGACTCAGAAATAATATTTTAATGATTCTTCTATTTTGCACACTCATTAAAATCTATAAATTTATTATTTAAAAGTAAAGTGATAATCTACAAACATATTTAACGAAGTTTTTAATTTATGTTTAATGTACATACCAGTTAATACACCATTTGTCCCTTAAAGGTATTCAAAGGATTATTTACTGTCTACTTTAACTAATAAACTGTTTTTGGTTTATAGTAGGGAATCCTTCAAAGTTTCACTCTCATTTATATTGTTAGTGTTGTTAGTAGTAAGAATAAACTATTTATGATCTGTTTTATTCCATTATTGTTTTTGTGAAATAAGAAAGAAATTCTTAATTTACAAATAATACAACTATAAGAATATTTGCTTAAAGCTGTGTAAAGTTTATTTAAAGACAGTTTAGCTTATTTTTCGGTGCCTGAATTAGTTGGTTGTTTATATACTGCTTTCTGCCGCGAAGGAAACAGCTGATCGTTTGTATTGCATACGCTGCCAAATAATCACAATTTTCTTAAAAAAATATAAAAATATTTAACAAAAGAAAAAGGAAAAGTACTAAATAAACAAAAAATTAATAAACGAAAATAAATAATAAATACATAAACAATGAAAAAAATTGTTGGGATGTTTAATTTTAGTCAGAGTTTTATTTTATGCTTCTTCTAGTAAATAATTTTTGGTCACTCTGTGTTTTTGCTTACAAATGCCAAAAACATATGCTACGTTATTCAATTTGGATAATTTCACAAAATTCTTATCGTAAATAAACGGAACATCACATAAACAACCAACTACTCCGTATATCATAATAATCCATGTTAAAAGTACCAAACGATAAAGATGGCGTCTTTTACCAAGCATTATCAGGACAAAGCTGTCAGATCTCGAGTGCTGACAATTTTCTATTAACTTTGCAATAATACTGTCAAATTCAATCTACATTAAAAAAAATCTTTATCACGATAATTTTTGAAAAGTTTTATGCTCTGCTGAACAATTGGGGTTTGATACATGATCTTGTTTTGGATATAAGCCCTCGACTTGTGTATAGTGATTGCGTAGAATCGATTGATATAATTTTATTTTATTGAACACAGTAAATAAAAGTTTTTACATTACGTAGCGATATTCTGAAACGATTCTAATTTCTTTAAAAAAGATATAATGAAAATGGATGTATGGAAAGGTAATTCGTATTAAACCAACGATATATATTTAAAAAGTTTTATAGTACATTTTTATTGTTTACAATATTACAACACATATCATTAACATTAATTTGTGTGTATTGCATATAAACATCCCAGCAGGAAAATATGTTAGTGCTTCCTCCAAACAGGCCTTTTTAAATGCCTCCGAGCAAATTTTAAACATATTCCTTTGTGCCTTCTGTAAAAATTTCTTAAAGAATGCCTCGACTTCCTTTAAAAAAAATATCCCGTACTAATCTTGCTTCCAAGAGTCGTTGCTATTTCGCTTCTTTTTGGGAGGGAAAAGGCAAGGCCTTGCCTCAAATGACACGCCGTGTAAAAAAGAAATAGTGTTGCAATGCGATTGGCAGGTCTTGTGGATTCTAAATAAGGCATTTTATAATTTATCTTCAGCCATTCTATTTCCGACTGGCCATTTCCCAACCTTTAATAAATTCAACTATATACATACATTAGTATGGTCCCAACATGAAAAGTATCGATGTTCACAATTCAAATGAAAATGTACTTCATTCTAAGACTCAGTTTCTCAAATTTTTGTCTTGACATTATTCTTTTGTCGGCTAGATCGAAATTAAAATATATCCTTTTTTTGGGTTTTTTTGTTTCATATTTCTGCAAAAGGTAGCTGTTATACCGATGTGAGTTTTTATCCCTCCTGTAAAGTGACGATATACAAGACCAATATTTATGTGTTTACAAAAAAATTGTTTTTGATTTTTATTATTATTTTTTAATAAATTCTTCCGAATTACCAAGTACATTAGTGCCTAAAACAATTTTATACTTTTTAATGGCTAGAATTTTGCAAGAACATTTTAGAATTAATGTATACATTTTTTTAATGAAAAGTAAATAAAAAATACTTACGCAAATAGTACATTGAGGGTCAAACAAGTACTTTTATTTTTTTTACTTCATAGGCACGAAGCAATTAAATATAAAAATATTTCTGACGTACAAATGTACATTCAGTAAAAAATGTATGATATTGCCAAACAAAATGAATATTTCTCAAAATGTTTAACCTGTCATACAGTGTATAGATCCTATAAATAAGTGTATCGATCCCATAAACAATGGAAATCAAAGTGTACAAAAGTAAATATTTAATATTTATACCTGATCCAATTATGTTAATGTTAATATTTGAGGAGTCGAAAAATAGAACGTGCATTTTTATTTAAAATTTTTGAGAAATACATTAGGGCCGTCGATATGAGTCGATTGAACTGCGAAAACAGTCACTTAATAATTTCTTACTGTTTGGTGGTGGAAAATATTAAAGACGTGCATTTTTTTATGATTATGTAAAAATATGATAAATTTGTCTCAAATAAAAGCTAATATTTTCAACATTTCTATTTAGAAATGTTTTTTTTTTCCAAGAATACCGCGTGTAAGTCTAGTTTAAAACCGGTATATTTAAGATTTTCTGGAGTAATTTTTGTAGCTATATTTATGTATGTGAATTAAAGTGATTTGAGGATGTGTGACTAGATACACTTTTGACATATTCTAATAAAATTTTATGCTGTGCTCCCTAATTACATAAATACATATTTATATAACATTTATTATGTCCAATATTAGATCATGAGAATTATGCATGCTAAAGTATATAATGAATAACGAACTCAGGGATATGCTATATAACTATTTGATTCAAACAATATATTTATACTAATATTAATATAAAGCATATTCACTTAGAAGTTTTTGCGTCGAATGTGGGCCTTAATAGGAGCTACGTTAACATGTAGAAATACATTGTCTATCTGAAAAATACAAAAGCAGTTATCACCAATGTCCAGTTATATACATAAGCATCTAATTTAAAAAAAAAAATCTTGAAAAGCTGGTTTTCACTGAAAATCAAAATTAACATTTGTCCATGTTATGCCTGTCAGTGACGACATGAAGTTAGAATGATGAATCCAAATCGGGAAAAATTTACACATACATTTGGAATTATAATGATCCAAAAGTTAATTCATAGGATCCAATGAACAAAAAAAATGGCCCCGATAAAGAATACTCTGGTCCAAATACTTGTGATATTATTTGCAAAATTTTGGACAATTTTAAATTTTAAAATGTGAGAAAAAATTATTCGTACTGACAATCATTACACATTAATTAAAAATATAAAAAAATCAAAATAATCCTAATTATATTATTTTTGAAATAAAAATTGTTTTTAATTTATTTTGTCATTTATTGTTTTTTGTACTGAGCATTTACATATTAAAAAATTAAAATTAAAGAAAATAATTATACTATTTTTTTAATTTTCATCAACGTTTATCATAGACCTAAGCCCCGTAAGTCAAACGAAAAAAAAAAATATTTTGAAATATAGAATACCATTTGTGACTGCTTTCCGTCTACAGGCGGAACGTGAAATCGAGTTAGAGAATACGGGCATAAAAGTTCAATTAAAAATATACATATAATTTAATAATTCTTATGTCCGGATTCTCTATCTCGATTTTACTTTCCGACTGTAGACGGAAAGCAGTTACAAAAAGTATTCTCTATTACGATTTGTTTTTTTTTCGTTTAAGTTACGTGGTTTATGTCTATGCTACACATTGTTTTCAATTGTGTTGTTGCCAATATTAAAAATATTATAATTTTTAAAAACTTTAGTCGAAGTCTTTCCTATAATTTTACTTTTTTTTTAAATC
This sequence comes from Phormia regina, assembly GCA_001735545.1. Lineage (NCBI taxonomy): Eukaryota > Metazoa > Arthropoda > Insecta > Diptera > Calliphoridae > Phormia > Phormia regina. The sequence continues at coordinate 11,815 of MINK01187960.1, forward strand.
TTAATATATTAAGAAATCAGCGGAATAGCAGACGAGCATTTATTTTTTCATTAATGTATATAACGTTTACAAATATTTTATATTTAGTGACAACAGATCCTATTAGTAAAAAATGTATCTACTTCTCATGTAAAACTTACTTTCCATAGTCAAACAAAATAATAATAATAAAAGTATAAAAGAATTTGGTTCAAACACATATTGGTCGGGCATCATCAAATACATATACTACATAATTATTGTTATGTACATATGTAATAAATATATTTTTACACTTAATAATTTGGATTTCACACAATGTCCTTTGCGGACAGAAACACATATACATTTCAGAACAATAACAGTAATATGACTGTTAATGTTCTGAAATGATTTTTATTTAGGAATAACTCATATTTATATTGAATCATTAAAAAACACGGTTTTTGCTTTACCACAATCACATTCATTTAGGACTACATATCATTAAGTACCATAAGAAGAACAAAAAAGTACTACAAAGTCCCCTGTTATGAATTCTCATTCACTTAGGACCACATAATCCTAATTTCATGTTTCTATGTTCATAATTATAGAAGTTTCAAAAAAGTACCACTAAAATAACAATAAAAGTACCACAAAGTCCCTTCTTATGGATTTGAGCGATTCTTAATTAAACTAACAATGAGCCAACATATTATCCTAAGTTCATGATTTCTAGCGTTCATCAATTATTAGAGAAAAATTCAAAATCTTTATTAAATAAAAGAATCCAATAGATAAGAGACTACCTTATATCCCCTTTGTGAAATTCTTTGTCTTAGCATTTTCGGTACCTCGTATGCTAATGTATATTATCACTGTTTCTATAGTTTATAAATTGACTACAAAAAATTCGACCAAAATTAGAAAAACATAAATACAAGAAAATCCCCACTCTTGAATTACTTACTCATAGGACCATAGTATCTCTAAGTAACCCACGAATTCCACTCTTGTTGAATTCTTATCCACATATCTTATTCCAAAAAATTTCTAAAATTGTTAGTGGTTATCCCATATTAAAATACTCATATGAAATATTCTCAATAAATATAAAAAAATATTTTATGAAAAAAGTACCAAAAATAGGTACGATTTTTACCCCTTAAACATTTGAATTCCTAAAAAGTGCCGAATTTGTATTTCTCATTTGTCGATAAGTTATGAATATGACATAAATTTTATCTGTATGTTCATTGGTTTCACAGATACATATGGTGCCAAACTATTTCACTTTTTTTGTATCATTATTAGATTGCGAGTTATAAGGTTACCAATTTTTCCCGTTTTTACACTTTTTTAACATCTAAACATTGGAATTTCCAAAAATCCCGTCTTATTGGATCTATATGGAGGGAGACCTACCTACGTTCCAAATTTCGTCTCTCTAGCTTTAGCCGTTTGGGCTGATGATGAATCAGTCAGTCAGTAACGTTACTCTTTCATATATAAATCTCTAATGAAATGATAAGCCCCTTCATTAAAACTTAAAAATCTTAAATAGTTAAAAGAAAAAAATTGTTTTCATTTTATGTTTAAGTATTGAACTTTCTTATATAGGAGCATTAACCAGGTGTTTAAGTGTGAATAAACATAAATATTGTATTTATATACACAATAAATGTGCAAATGAATTCTATCATTCATCAGTTCAAAATGTTTACTTAAATTCAATGAACTATAATACAAGATAAATAAATGTGTGTATTAAATAAATTTACTTCATTATGGCAATACACATTATACTATTATTATGTATATACATTGGTGGTCACAATTGTAGCGTACCTGACCTAAAATTTATATATTATTTTTATTTATTCTTATTGATTTCTTTTTCTAAAAAAGTTTTTAATTATTTTATTAATTCTACATATTGACCACAATGTACTAAATACATTGTATCCAAGACTCGAAATATAAAATCGTAAACAAATGCACTTCCGCATCCTAGATCTAAAACTTAATTTATATTAAGTCCAACCACTGTCGGACGAAAAAAAAACTTTATTTATTCAATGGGTTTAGCTTCTGCGGAGGTCTGTTGTGTTCCTTCTTCTCGAACGATTGTAGCCTATACTTCTTATTATGTTTCGAGCAAGTGGGTTTGGGTGTATTTCAAGCTTCCTCAAATACGATTCTTCGATTTAATATTTGAATACTTATTGTTAGTTCACCTAATATCGTGAAGATTCAATAAAGATAAATGAATTAAAAAAAAAAACTTCCTTCATTACATTGATTAATTGGTTTTTATGAATTCATTTACCTTTTTTTTATTTAATATTATGTAGTAATGTCCACAATTTATAATCCAAAATATCATGATAATGCTTAAGATGTTGAAATTATTTGCGTGATTGGGTATAAATCTATTCTATCTCCAAACTTTATAGGACGCTATGATAAAAAAGTTATTCTGGTACGTGACCTATTCTCGGGGAGAATAGTAATATTATTAAAGACTGTAGGAACGTTATAGTCTGTCTTTACCGATTTTCTCACAGAGTTTATATGTAACGTGTATTTTATTTAAGATCAAGTCTTATTGTAATGTTTACAAAAACATAAAAAAGTATGGCCGTCAATACCCTATTAGGTATAGGTAACTATTATCAATAAATTTTAACAGAGCTCATTTCTGTATCATATAAAGCCAAACTTTTCAGAAATTGCGATTTGTAGCTTCATTAGAAGTTTAATATGGACTGCCAGACAGATGGATGGACATCGTTAAAATTCTCAAACATGTTTTTCTAAATGTATTTACCGATTTGCTTTAAGATCTGTGACCAGTTAAATATCAAGTTGTATCAAATTATATACATATTTGTTTGTTTTTTTTTTTTTTAATAAAATTAGTAAAATAATAGGGACACTCTAATTTTTCAATATATTCTTACTTTTTTATTTACTATTCCATAAATATTAAAAAGTATATACATAAAATTAAATAACAAATATTTTAACTTATAAAGCAAAAATAAAAAACTAGTTCAGCCAAAAAATATATATATATTTTTTTTAAAAGGCCTGGAAAAAATAATAGGGACACTTAATGTTTTGGAGAAAATATTTATTTTTCTTAACATTGCCATCATTTCCAAATACTTTTTCAATACTTGGTTGAAGATCCTTTCATTTTTATAACCTCCTGACAACAGCGATTCATAGATCCCACACGATTCGCACATACCTCGAGTGAAATTGAGTACCAGGATTCTTGATTTCTCAACAACTGTAAATAAACAATTTTACTTTTGAGGACTTCCCAAAGATGCTCAGTGGAGTTTAAGCCCGGTGATGGGGATGACCACTCCATTACAGGCACCTCATTCTTCTGAAACCACGTTTTGACGCTCCTAGCGGAATACTTGGGATCATTATCTTTGCATGAATTCCCGTTTTAGTGTCATTTTATCCTAAGAAAATGGCAGCATTTTATTCTGGAGAATGTCTATATAGCAGCATTCATTTTTCCCAGCAGCATTTTATTCAGGAGAATGTCTATATAGCAGCATTCATTTTTCCCTGAATCCAAACTATTGTACCACCATGACGGCTTTTTTGTATATTTTGTAGAGTTGGGGGTAGTGCACTAAATTGTGAGTGCATTCAGCTTTTCACTAAGCTGAATAACCATTTGCCACCACTATATTTATAGTGAAATTACAACTCTACAACAACTAATTTTAGAGTGCTGTGATGGTAATAACCAAATTTAAAATCGTTTATAACTATATAATTTAAAATTTCTTTTTGTGTTTGAAATCTTAAAAGTGTATTTGTGCATATTGAGATATCCATTTATAAACGAGGTACCTTACTGTCTGATTCATCATTCCACAGACCGAAAGTCTAAAGTTAGAGAGATAAAATGTTGGTCACCCGAAAAATATATCCATTACGATGGTATTTTGGAAGTTCGAATATTTAAGGAACTATATTTGTGTACAAAATATGTTTTAAAATACATTTTAAGTTTAAAATTAATGCGATTAGTCTTTATTTTGTATTTGATGGAGAAAGTTTAAACAAATATTAAATCATCTTTTAATTTAGTGAAAAATTTTTAAGTTGCACTAACATTAGTGGAGGGTTATTTTTTTGCCCTAATGTTTTTAGTGAAGAAAAATTATTAGTATTTGCAGGACAACGTACAAATAATTTTCCGACAGATCCAAAAAAAAAAAAAAAAACTTTTGTTTCTTCTGACAACAATACGTTGTTCCAGTTTTAACGGCACAGGTTTCGCCTGGCAAATTCCAACATTTTTTGTATGATTTTCTTACATTTACATTTCTCGAACTACATCCCATTCATCCGAGTGCGTCCCTATTATTTTTCCAAATGAAATTACAACTTCACTGATTTTTTTTGCAAATAATATAAAATAAAATATTATTTCGGAAACAGTTAAATAGCGTGACCCCTAAAAAAACTTAATATATAGAAACTGTTTGCGAAAGTAAGGTTCGTCCCTATTATTTTTTCCAAGACTGTATATACAAATTTCATATACAAAAAAAAAAATATTAATATTAATCATTATATTATTGTTGTTGTTACTTGCATATAAAAACCCAACAACAAAAAAGTAGTCATTATTTGTTAAGTTTTTAATTTTTTTTTAAAAACCTACATTTTATGAAAATATTTATGGCCGATTTATAAAAATATAAAAAAGTATAAAAACAAAAATCTGAAGCTTTAACAAGGGCTTAAAAATATCAAAAATACATTTTGCCCAATATCTTAGTGTTTCAATTTTTGATCTTTTCTTGTAAAAACGAAGTCCTTAGTAAATACAGAGGCTTCAGATATTTGAAATCCAGTTCTAAAAAACGGGTTTTAAGCATATCTCAGCCATTTTGATGAATTTCAATAGAAAATTTTTCGAGAAGATTACCGATCTTTTAATATAAATATTTTACATGGCAGTTATCGGAGGTCTTCATAAACGCCATTTCAACCGAAACACGAGCGGACATAGTCCATAGAAAGCTGTCATGCCTGACCATTTTATATGTACATCAAAATTCGGGAAAATTTCTTATATTGAACCTGTGGCCAATATAAGTGCTATGGTATATAAAACTTATTTATGTCAATTATGACAATTAAGGCATTCATGGACGTTATACGCAAAATCTGTACAAATAGCCCGCCACTCGAAAAAGTATCGTTAAATTGATTCAGAAAAGTATCAGCATGAACACATATTACTCAACCACCTATAGTGGTGTAAGATAAAAATGCGTAGAAGTAATAATAAAACTTTTCTTGCTCATCCATTTCCATATTAATATTTCTTTCCGCAGATGCTAGCGGAAAGAAATCCAAGTTCCCAAGAAAGTTTTTTATTAGAGAAACTATAGGTATTTGCGAGAAAGAAGCATCGAACAAATGGTTCGATGAACACATAAATTTATGTTAAAGAGTGCCTTTGGAAAAGATTTCTCCCTTTTTTTAAAAAGAAAGAAAGATCTTCTCATTACAACAAAACAATAAAAACTTAGAAAGTACAATATACAGTACACCAATATTTATATAATTTACATAATTTATTTCATTTGTTCAGATTGAAGATCTCTACGAAGAAATACTTTTTGAAATTACAAACAACATTGGATGTGAGGCGAATGATGTCTGCAAGGAATCGTTAATCGAATTTGCACAGGAAGCATTTAAAATGCCAAATGCTAAACATGCAGAAATACTAGAAATAGCACAACAAAAAGAACCTCCAAATATTCGACTAAATGTTGAAATCATTAAGGCTGAAAATCTTTTACCAAAAGATGCGAATGGATTTTCTGATCCATTTGTTACACTATATCTCGAATCGAATGGTTCTCATCGTTATAATTCATCTGTTAAGACGGAAACTTTAAATCCAATATGGGAGGAACACTTCTCACTGTAAGTATTCAAATGAAAACTTTCTTTAATCTAAAGTAATAAATTTTCCTGTACTCTGCTTTATTGAGCTTAGGCCAATTACAGAAAATCCTAGGAATGAAGTGCTTATAATTGAAGTTTGGGATTTTGATGCAGCCGAAACTGTCAAAGACAAGGTCAATAAACTAATGGATGTCAAAGGTATAAAAGGGCTGCGTAAATTGATGAAAGAAATTGCTATGACTGCATCAACGGGAAAGCACGACAATGAACTAATCGGAAGAACAGCAATTACGCTTAAAGTAAGTATTTCTAAATATTCATATCCAGATGTTTTAACTCGGTATCTAAATCTTAAAAATATTTACAGTCAATACCGGTATCGGGTACTACAGTTTGGTATAACCTAGAAAAAGGTAATAAAACTAAAAGTAGAGGATCTATTTTGGTAAATTTAGCTCTTAGTGCTGAAAAAGATAAACGTGTCGCTGTTCAAGAACATCGACACCTCTTGAAATTGTTGCTAATGCATGAGTTGGAATCATCGCAAGTAGCAAACTATTGGTGGGCTGGTAAATTTAGTGCAAATGCTGAAGCAATACGTTTGCAGCACTCTGTCCAATCAGGTCTCTCTAGTTTCGAATGTGCTCTCAGCCAATGGTCTGTATACACTACAATACACGAAGATCATCCATTGAGTTTTGGTTTATTCAATTCAATACTAGACGTTGTTATCCCAATACTCAAGTGTCATCTTAATGAATCAGAGGATATGAAAACTTTTTGGGATGGAGTAAGGCGTTTGCTACCATCTTGTTTTTCAATATTGAGAAAATTGCGTGCCAAAAATGTTAGTGATAAGCAAATTGTCAAAACTCTCTGTGAGGTTCTTGACATTCTATCAAAAATAAATACTCTCGAGAGATCCAAAAGCATTGATCTGTTTCCACTCAATGTCTATGGTTGGATAACGAAGCGAGATGATCCGGACTATAGCATTAATGATGTAATTGTTGACGCTATTCACTGCGGTACCAAAGAGTGGTTGCAGCACATCATCGAAGGTAATCGCCAAAAGAGTGATGAACAATCTGACGAAGAAAATTTACAATATTTAATTAAACTAATACAAATGGTTCGATCAGATCTGCAAAGAGCTATGGAATACTTTGACAAGCATTTTTATCAGTAAGTATCTCACTACAAATATTACGCTATATCCTGAAACGACATTGAAGTTGATCTAATAAAATTTTATAATTTTTTTTTAATTATTCGTGTGATCGAATCGAATTTGAATTTTCTTCGAATGAATAATCACTATAACGTGCATAATTTCCAGTATCAACTTTATATTCTACAAAAAATAACACTTTTATAATTATAAATGGTAGTGTAAAATTTTATGAAGATCGGTCATGAAGATTGATCATAGCTCCCATAAAAGACCCAATTTAGGGAACCACCCATAAGTACATAAATACATGTGAATCTTAGTATCGACGTAATATTATTTATTAGTACATTTTATTTTATATTTAGTACATGAATATATATGTCCATAATTGGCCACTTCCCGAATTGGATCATAAAGGCAATGGTGTAGGGTATTACATAGTAGGACTTGAATTTTTTCTTTCGTTTTTTTTTTCTATTAAAGTAAATTAATAAACAAAAAATCTATTTCATTCTTAAAAAATATCGCAAAAAAATTAACATACAGCTAGCGTTTTTTAACCGTTTACGAATAAAACTTAAATCGATTATTTTGTTGAACCATCTTTTGCATCTAATGTCGCTTGCATTTGTCAAGGTATTGATTGATTTAACAAACTTTTTTGTAAAATCTGATTCTATTTGATTCCATTCATCGGCTAATACTCTCCTGAGATCATCTTGCTCGATATTCTGTCCAATTCATACCATAAATTTTAAATTGGAATAATCTCGGTAGACTTTACAACAAGAGACCCAGCAAAAAAAGAACTGAAAAAGCTATGATTTTAACATTGTGTTGTCATTGGAGGAAGTACTTAGGGTGAAAAAGAGCTGCAGGAAGTTCTTTTTTGTAACCCATGTTTGTCAATTGTAAGATGTTATTCTTTTATTACTTCGTTATTCATTTCATTTTGAAGTACTTCCCTTAAAACAATGTTTATTACAATTTTTTAATAAAACTCTACTTTTGCCTATTAAATAATAATAAAAATGCTTTAAAATTTATAAAATTTATACTTTGTTAGAAATATTAACAAATTTTTTTCCGCTAAAATTCATTTATTTTTAACTTTGGATGTAATTATTAAGAACTTCCAAAAAACTTTAAAATATTGCACCTTTGCTTCACTTTTTGAAGTTGTGAAAATTTCTCTTTTTGAAGACTTCAAACGTTTTTTGCTGGGGAGTTATTGCCTG
>MINK01187961.1:8682-21451 GCA_001735545.1 Phormia regina
ATGCTTTTTGCTTAATATATTTTTAATAAAAATAAATTTATTCCTTTCGACAGTTTGATAAAATAATTTTTGAATGCAAATTATATTTCAAATGTGACCTATGAGAAAACATGTTTTCTTATTTGACTATTTTTATGTCTGTTTGAACAAACAAAAGTAGGAAAATAAATGCGAGTAATGTGACCATAAAATAAATTTCATATTGCTATAGAAAATTTTTTTTACGTTCGGGCAAACAAATTTAAAACAAACATTTGCCTAATCTGTTATATTTTATTTAATCATTTATGAATCCTTTGTTTATATCTGTACAAAATTTCGTTATCGTTCCTGCTTTTGTTTAAGAGATATCAGTAGAACAGGACAACTATGTTCGAGCTCTATACTGCTTTCAATAGACCGACAGGCTGACATAGCTAGATCATATCAGAATGTTATAAAGACCTAGAAATATATATACATTTTGGGGTCTATAATGATTTTTTTCGAAATGATATATAGGAAACGACTAAATCAATATGCCACTTTCTTTTCGATGATGGGTATGTATGCGAATTGCATGAGAAATCCATTACTGGACAATCAGTTTTTCCTTTTATAATTTATGGTACTACATTACTTCAAAGCTAAATCAATTTATAATCTATTTTTCAAAAAATTTTCACTTAATATTTCATTTAAAAAAATGTATTTTGTGATAATAAATATTGGAACATTTCCATAATTCCATTTCAGTAGTCATGCGTAACATAGCCTATAAACTTTAATTTCATGCTGATGTTAATAAAGTATTGACAACATTTATTACCTTAATTTATTGCTTCGCCAAGCATAAATTAAAGGCTACATATATTTCTATATACATAGGTATTTGAAAATCTATATAAGTTTTATATAATATAAAAATCCTTAAGTTAAAGTCACTTAAAAAATAAAAACAGGGCGATGAAGATTTTTTATTATTTTTATTATTTCTATTTTTATTATTTGTGTCAACAGCAAAACAATTAAATATTATGAAGAATAAATTTTATTAATAGAAATATTCAAAAGAATTTTTATTTGGTCTTGTGTTTTTTCTACTTTTGTTTATTTTATAAAAAAAATACATTATTTATTTTCCTTTTAATGATAAACATTAAAACCAAATGTTGTTTCCGTTGTCATTTTCTAATATTTAATGTTTAACTTGTTTATCCAACGAATTTTAGTATTTATTTATAAAAGACAACATAACTGCTGTTTTTAAGTATATTTTTAAATTTTAAATCTTATATTTACAGGCTATAAATAATGTTTATTTTCTTAAAACCTTTAAATATCTTTCAAATTTTTAGATAACTTTTCAAACTAACAAACCAATTGTTGATAAAAAAAAGGTGAATGAATTGAGGTTAAGTGCTTATTAGATAAATTGTATTCAATTAATTAAGGCAGTAAATTAGTTTTGCTTGTTATAATGAAATAAATAACTGTTCTTAGAAAGATTAAGGATGAATGTTTGTAGAAAATAATATTATTTATTATTTACTTACTTATGTATTTGTAAGATTTATTTATGCCACTTTGATTTTAATTGCTTTTTACTTACCTCAGAACATCTTGTCGTATGATTAATATTAATTGATGAACATAAATTGCTCATTCGTTTGTGTCTGTGAGTGAGAGTGTGTATGTGTGTGTGTGTAGAAGAGATTAAATTATAATTTATCTTTGTTGCAAATGTATCTAAGTAAATCTTCACAAATATAACAGGTGTTTAATTATATGGGGTATTCACACGGTCGTCATAAAGTCATATATCATAATATAATAACTCGAAAAAAATATGGCTGTTGTGAGCAATCCTCATACGTTAGTGGGCTACTTAAAATTTGAATCAGCTGATAAATGAAAAATACAATTATAAAAAAATTACAAATATTTTTTATTACTAGTTTACATTTAAAAAAATCTTTTTCAAGGTGATGACAAACGACTTAGGTTTTTGGAAACTAAACTTTATATCTATGTTATAATCTATGTATAACACCTTATACTTTTATTAACAAACAATGAAATGAATTAAACATTATGTCCGTTAAGTAACACACAGAGATCAATTGTGATCTCTGTGTGTGATTTACAATAACAATTACTCTCTTTGTGGAAGAAATAGTAAACAAAGACTAAGAATTGTCTTTGGTGGTTATTGCGTTTATACTGTAATCTTACAAAAATATTAATATTTTGATGCTAAATTCATATAAATCCTTCTATTGTTTTTGATATTTATATGTAAAAAAATAAACTTCTAAATTTTTTGCAAAATATTATAAAATTTTGGACTTATTTCGACCTAATACTCGACCTTTCTTGAAATACTAGATTCGCATATTGTGTCATTTGCAAAAATAGGGAAAAGAATAAAAAAAATAGGCCAATTTTCATTTTGATTTAGCTCAAAAAAGTATTTCTGCAAACAAACAGGGCTACCCTAATGTACATACATGTACATATATTTATGTGCATATGATTACGATGAAAATAACTAAAATTATGCGGAACAATATTAAAGAACTATTAAAATAATAATTTAATTATATAAAATATTAAATAATATCTGAAGCCAATAGAAATGGTTTGATGCATTTTTAATAAAAATTAGTTTTGCGCCAACTTTTTTTTTTTGTTATTTACCGATTTTGCTCATTTTCAATATGAAACAAACCTTGTATAAGATAAATGTTTAAGTTAAATTTCGTGCCATTTTGTTACACCTTTCTTGCCCTATCCTCTTTTACCAGACGGACGTAGAGCTAGATCGAATTAGAATCTAACCAGTACCCACAAAATATATACATTATGGAGTTTTAAATTAAAATTAGAGACTATGGTCTTAATTACTAATGTATAATTCATTTCATTAACATAAACTCCCATTTTGTTTTTAATATGTCCTCAATTTTTTAAATGAATGAGAAAAAATTGCCGAAAATAGGCTTTATTGTTTTTTTACGGCTCTATTTGGACTGAATGTTACGTCTTTAAAGTCAACACAGTTGTTGATGACTATAATATCTAAAATTCTGCGGTGGTGCTTGCAGATTACATTTCTAGTTAAAAAGTTATATATGAAGGAATGTGAAAAAATGCAACGAAAAAAGCCATCGTCTCAGCGTCACAGTGCAAAGTGGGGCCAAAGGCAAAATAAATGGTAATAAGTCTGGAATTTCGAAGTCACTAAACCTATTTAGATGAAACTTGGAACATCGAGGAGGAGTTAGGCTTTCAGAATATTGTCAATTTTGAATGCTCGTAAGCAATACAAAGAAATAAATAAATTATCTCGTATGGTTTAAAAGATATTTAACTTAAAAAAAATCCTATTTTTGCCCTTAACTTTTTCGAGATTTTGCTCTATAATTTTTAAAATAAAATTTCTAAAATGTTTCTAAAAATACGATGAAATTCTCTACAATTCTGTAAAAAATTTGTTTTTGTTATCCCAATTCGATAACAATAACAAAAATTTCAAAGTCAAAATTTTAAAAGAGGTCTCCAAAGTTCCAGACTTATTACCATTACGTATGTGACTGCTAGTAACGCTATTACAAACTTGTAATAGCTATCCGCACACGAGCACATCGAAGGCTCAACTGAAATCACTGTTGCCAACTTTATTCCAAAAAATATCGCTAAATTACAATGAAAAATAGCTAGAAAATTGCTAAGCTTTTAAAAATGTTGAAAAGTTTAGCTTTAAATCTCAAAATTTTTTCTTTATTAAAGTTTTAATGCAAGTTTTCCCAAAAAAAGATAAATTTACAGTTATTAAGTTTTGACTTTTTTATATTAAATAAAACCACAAAACATATTGATCATTAATTTCAAGAACGTCATAACTAAAAAAAAAAAAAAATAGTTTTAAGAAAAATTCATTCAAAGTTTTCAAACGTCATTTAATTTCATAGAAAAATTAGAGCCATATTTTTGCAGAAGATAAATCGTGATATAAAGCGTCCTTTTACATCATTAACTGAAAATTATTTCCGACTTAATTTTACAGAATAAAAAAATTTAAAATAATATAAATAACTTTCGTGTCCTTTTTTAAACTTTTTTTTTTTATTTCTTGCAAAGTCAAATGGGAAAGGTCTATATCATATGAAATATCAAATATACATTTAATTTAAGAATGAAACATATTTCCCAAACTATTTTTTTAATTGTTTTTATATTTTATTTATAATCAAATCATGCAAGTTTTCCAAAGTTATATTTGCGAAAAAAAAGATAATTTGATGAAACTTAGTACATATGATTTCTTTTTTTGGCACAAGGACAAAGCCTATTGATTTTGATCATGATCGGTCCATTATTTTACCCCCATACAAATGTTCTCCCGGAATAGAGTTTTAACATTCAAACATACCTTAAAAATTTAAATATTTTAATGAAATTTGGCATAAATAAGTTTTATGTAAACATAAATCTATGTGCAAAATTTCATGAAGATCGGTCCATAACTGACCATATCTCCCATATAATACTCAATTTCGGGAATCACCAAAAAGTGCATAAATAAATGTGAATTTTAGTATCGACGAATAGTCGGTCTAGACCGACTATACTTTCTTCTCTCGTTTTAAAATAAAAATGTAAAAAAAAACATAAAAAGTAAGGAATTGCAAAAATCGCTAGATTTCCTGCTATAACTAAATCATATTTTTTCTAGCAGAATGTGATTAAAAATCGCTAGATTTGACGAGAAAATCGCTGAATTGGCAACAGTGACTGAAATGGTAATGATAAACACTGCGACCATAACACGCCGTCCACACACGCTTTTTTCATGTTCGTGCAATGAACAAAATAATGTGCGCATATGCGTTTGGATAGTGTGGACCCCACATCTTCATGTTTTGTTCTTGTTCGCACACCGTTGTTTGCACAATTATTTGAGCAACCGTGTCAGCCATCAAACGTCATTTTACATTCGGAAGCAGAGGCGCTGTATGCAAAAGTATCGAAGCGACACTGTCGGCAAACAAAAAATTATGATTTGTTCGACAAATGTTTTGCCCACTCAAAACAAAATATTGAATACAATTTCGTATGAACTGAGGATGTAGTAGTACCTCCTTTAATGTGCTTCCCTACCATCTACTCTCATTCCGCAATTTCATATACATTCATCTCGTTCGGATTCAGTCAGTTCACTTAGTGGTTTTCGATGCTAATAACAATTTTTTAAAAAAATCAAGCTATAATATATAATCAAATTACTATTACAATGCTTAATTTTACTACGTGTCAATACGACGAGTTACAATCAGTTTGAGATATCATGTTGTTATAAAAAATTAATGCTTTCACTTTGTTTTTGTGTTTTTTTTTAAGACTAGTTAACAAAGTCACTAATGGAAGTCCGAGCGTATATATACGAAGTTAAATATGAAATATATTTGATAAATATAATAAAATTTTCTTTTCGTTAATCTAAATCATTTTTATTCCGATAGTGTAATACCCAAACCAGCAAGTAAAAAAAGTAATATACTTAATAAAATCTAAGTTGTGCGTTATAGTACTTTTAAATAAGTATGTACCTTTATTGTTCCAGCATAACTATTCCATCTCTCCTATATATAGAATTGTTCTTTCTGATATATTTTCTCTCTAATATAAGTTATTAATTTATATGTTAATACATATTTTTTATGTGCTTTTGGTAGTATTTATCGATTGTAAGAATTTCCTTACTGTGAACTAAGCATTACATAACATTCTATATGCCCTAGGGACTTGCTTATCCTTCTTAAGTTATACACATATCATCAACAGTTCCATGGGTAAATATATTCTTTCTTTTATTTCTTTTTTATTTATTCTTTCACTATAATGGCAATAACTCCGACGTCATTATATTAAGTAGATAGTTATACGTCGTCTGGCGTTTCTGCGTGCCCAGAATACGTATCACAACATAATTATAAGATAGTTTCCAGAGCTTAATTTATAGTGGTCTATAAATCGTAGCTTAATCACAAAGTTCAATTCTAATCTCTAGAGAATGCTTTTTTTTCCTATTACAACCACTCAATTTATTTCATTGTATCAAGCCTTTGTTTCAACTCAGTGTTTTAAGCGAAACATAATGATCAAAGGACAATTATGATCGGAATTAATTAACTCGACCATTTGACCGAAGTCTTTCGGATGATAATGGTTGTGTTAAGTACTCGTTATGGTATTCTCAAGTGTACAGTTAATTACCCCCAATTTTTTGTTGTTGCTGCATTTGTCATAAAAGTTAAGACTAAGTGACTAATTATTAATAATGTAAGTAAAAGCAATGTCTCGGTGCTCGCAATATTTTGTAAACATAGGTATAGTACATTATGTGGGCCAGTTATATTATGAAAAAGTGCTCTCTAGAGTGATAGTGATTTTGTGTTATTGTTCCAGTAGGTGAATATGAGGGTACGTTTTGTAAGTGGGAGGGAAGAACGTTTTGGAGAAGTTTAATTTGAAGATTGAGTCCTAAACATAATGTTTTACTAGCTTACCAATAGCGGTTAAATATTAGAATTTAACACTAATAATTTCTATTCTTTATATAAGTGGACTAGAACCTTTGCCGCACAATGTCTCTAACCTATGGAACCAATGCCTCCTTTAGGCACAAAAAACAAACCGGAACGTAAAAAAGGTAACAGAGGGAACTATGGAGTTGAATCGTCTCACGAAAACAGAAAAGTGAATTATATGAGTTCCGTTAACACGGTATTTATTCTTGAGAGATGTAGTGATAAGGTAAAATTTTAATTTCCTCTGCGTTTACAATACTGGCCAAACGACATAATAACCCGGTCCACCAACATCCTTATATAGACACTCATATTAAAATTATATATCTTTATGATGTATTATAATGGAGGCTGTATTGTGTCAAAAGATACATTAAAAATTTCCTATTCGTTTCCTTAATATGTTAAAATAAAAAATTAAAAAGAATATTTACTTAACGCGAGATATTTTTTTGCGAACTTTTTTCAATTTTAAAAGGTGTTTAGTATTTATTCATATTATATAAATAACCTATTTTATATTTTTTCTAAAAGCTTTTTCCCATGTTTTGATACCATATATATCTTAGTATATTCTATGCCGACCCACTTATTATATAGATAGGAATTAAGTTACCACACTCTTCATTTAAAATCTACGGCCAGGACCTGTATTTATTATATACATAAATTACTAACATATTACATTAGTTTGGTTTCCTAATTTTTAAGGTTTATGAAAAAAAAATAATCCAAATTTACTAATATATTCATTTCGATAATAGTTATGTCTGATTATCTACTAAGGACATGGAGAATAATATAAATTTCTTGATTCTTGGTCAAATCAAAGAATACTATCTTCTTAATAATAGCTTATTTATATACTAATTTTTATCTACCTCATTTTATATTGTGGTTTAAACGCTTCATAAAAATCTAATTGCTCTTTAAGCTAAGGATTTTGACTCGAATAAGCCATCCAAAGATTTTTATTAATTTCTTTTTATATTGCATATTCACCAGCAATGATCAAGCATAATTTGTTGTTTATTACAAGTATTTCTTACAAATTTAACATTTTTTATTTATTCGCCATTTGGTTATATATGTATAGGTATCCAAACAACCATCAAAATTATTAAAGTTTTCATGTTGAGTATTGTTTTACTCTAGATTTTTATTAATTTTTTCTCCACTTTGTTATTGCCCTGTTGCAAAACAAACAAAAAGAAGCCAATTTTAATGATAAGTTAAACTTAGAAAATAATAAAACCAGTATTCATTCTTAGCATGTTGTAAATGATTGTCCATATTAAATGTATAAAAGTATATTTTAAAATATTTATATGGTAATACTCATCACGAGTTAAAATGCATCTCATTTCGTGTATCATTTTGTTTTTTAATATGATTTCTCTCGATGGAGCTAAACCCACAACTAGTATCCATCACTAAATTATTATTTTTACATTAGGACACGTCATAGCATTAAGTACTCTTATGTATTATCTGAATTTTTCGTTTATCGGATTTTTTGATTAAAAGAATGGAAAAATAGATTTACTTGTAGGGTTGATATGTGTTTTTAAATAATTATCCGATAATGGTTTTATAAATGTTCAGATATTATTAAGTAAATTTAGCATCCTAATGATCCTAATTAGGAAAAAATAGCATAATTTTTATTGATTAGCAGGCTCTAGAATTTTACCGAGAAATATTGTGTAGAATTCTCTCTAACAAGCAAAATTAAATATTTTCGCCGTTTATAAGTATTCCTCATTGATCACTCCGAGAATTGATACTTTTAATATGGAATACAAATCCTAGTTCATTTTTTGATCAGCGTAGGTTTGATATTAGAATCATAGTAGAGGATTTACCGTGTTAGTTTGGAAAATGGACCAACCATGACCTTATTATATAGTATTTAAAGAGGTTCTACAGTTAGGTTCTATCAAGAATAATTGAATACATCCCTATTTTTAGATTATAATAGATAAATATTAGTGTGAGCTATAAGCTAAATTATTTTCATTTATGCAAGAAAAAATAGCTATGTAATTGGCAGAATCAGAACCTTTTAGAGGTACCTTATTTTTTTATATTTTCCCAACAAATTATTTGTAATAATAGTTTTTTTAATGAACTATAAATATTTTATCTGTATATTAATTAATCGATTGTTCTATAAAGTTAATATGTGCAAATATCTTACAATTCCTCTAAATGGTTAGACTTTATTATACCAAATGATTAAATGAAAAAATATTTGATTTTTAAAAAAGATGAATCCCCATAATAATGTTCTATCCAAAATTTCAAGAAACTCGCTCTCCGATGACAAGCCTCCTTACAAAAAATTGATCTTTTTGTATTATTTTAACCAATTATTCTAAAGTCCCCAATAGTGATTCTGGTATGAAACCCTTAAAACACCTTTATTATATGGCCAATTTGGTTTATATGTATATGTAGATCAACAACATCAATTTTAAAGTTCTTCAGTATTGTTTTTTTTTTTTCTCCTTTTGTGCCAAAAAAACAAAAGAAGACTTTGTAGTAAACGAAAAAAAAAATTAAGTTCATATCTTAATGTTTAAAATGCATTAAGTTAATTTATGGTCATCTCATCACGTTAAAGGATTTATTTGTTTATTTTTTTTATTGTTATTTTGTGGCTACCACAACTACTACAATTTTTATAAAGGCACGTGAAAAGTGAAATTTTTATTGTTTTGTTGGATGTAAAAGAATGTGAAAAATAAGATTTACTTTAGGGTATGATGAATTTTTTAAATAATTTCGAATGGTTTTATAAAATAATATTAAGTTAAATTTAGCACTTAATGACCTAATTAGGAAAAAACTAGCAAAAATTTTTAAATGAGGGCTTAGCCGAATGTAGATTTTTACCGCCAAATAAAATTTTCGCCTTAAAGTATTCTCAGTCATGCAGAATCGAACATTTTTCAAAAATAAATCAGTCATTTTTAATCGGCTGGTTTCATATAGACATAGTAGAGGATTATACAGTGTTAAGTTTGGAAAATGGACCCAACAGACTTATTTAAGTTTAAAGAGATCTAGTTTAGGTTCTATAAAAGATATTGATTACAATCTTTTTCTGTATAACGAAGAATATTGTGAGCTAAGCAATGTCATTTAGATGAAAAAAATAAAGATTGGGTACCATTTTTAATTTTCAAAATTTTTGTAAAAATATTTTTTTTATGAACTATAAATGTTTTATCTGTAATAAAATCTTTGTTAGTAATGATATCTTAACAAAACTTCCTCTAAATGTAGACTTTATTATACAAAATGAGAAATTGAAAAAAATCTTAAGAATTTTTAAAAAGAATCCCATAATTCCTCTAAAAAAAACGCGAAAAGCCCAAAAATGGAACTTTTGATATTAACATTTTTCTAAAGTCCCAAAGGTTTTGATTGAAAACCTTAAACAACATATTATAGACTGCGAAACTGCATTCCGTTTGCCAACTCATAATTTGGGAATTTAGAAAATATAGACTAAAGTCAAAATTTCTATATAAAATGGGTAGAATTTGGGAGGATGTGTACCTTGACTACTTCAGTTATTGGAATTGTTTTTTATTTTAAATTCATCTCTGTAAATATACCTTTAAGAAAAGTATAAGATTTTAAATGTTTAACAGGTTTGTGTGTTTTTGTATATATTTTTTAGTTTTTGACCCAGAACTCGATTTTTTATAAACGAATTTAGTTCATGACCGACTTTTATAAAAATAATATTCTGTAGCTTAAACAAAAGCTTCAAAAAATTAAAAATGTATTTTAACCGATATCTCACTTATTATACAGATTTATTTAATTTTTTATTACAAAATTTCGGAATAATTCTTTCAAATCTTCTTTGTAAAAGCAAGGTCCATAGCATAAACAGATATTACAGAAACTCGAAATCAGCTTCAAAACCGGGTTTTCTAAACATATCTCTGCCATTT
Organism: Phormia regina; assembly: GCA_001735545.1. Classification (NCBI taxonomy): domain Eukaryota; kingdom Metazoa; phylum Arthropoda; class Insecta; order Diptera; family Calliphoridae; genus Phormia; species Phormia regina. The sequence goes on from MINK01187961.1 coordinate 19,226, forward strand.
ATAAACGTATCTTGATATCGTCCTCATTTTTTACAAGGATCTAGAAAATATCAACTTTTTTTGCTCTCCTACAAGAAAAATCAATCAATTTTCATATTTGTCCTTAGTATTGCATTTTATACAACTTTTTTTCATATGACTCAGTTAAAATATAAAAATATATAGATATGATGTAAACAATTTTTCCAACACATTTTAACACTTAAACCAGTGAACTAGTTATTTCCTTATTAATAAACACCCACGGATAAAGCAAATATTATTTTATCACCAATAAATTGTAATAAATATTACAACAAAAAAAATCGAATAATTTCTATAACTAAAATAAAATAAAAACTGAAACAAATTGACAAAATAAATTCCATAAAATATACAAAATATTAAATAAATACTAGACAACACTTTCAATATTTTGTGGCCAAAATGGCCAAGCACCCCTCCCATTAAGGAGATTTCTTTATATTTATGAGAACAAGAGAGGATATAGAGCGGTAAAGTGGTAACGAAAAGAAAAAATAAATAAAATAAAACAAATAATAGCACAATTATAATAACAACATAAAATACTTAACAACTAATAATGTCTGTAACATAAATCATTGACAAATAAATTAAAAGCAATAAATTTGCAATTAATTTTTAATTTGCAACCAATTTTGACAAGTTTTGAAAAAAATCTGCTGCTAAACTATTGGCCAATTATTTTAAATAAATATGAAAACTTGACACCTTTAAATGATAATCAGCCAAAAATAAAATAAAAATAATAAAAAAATATATATATGAACACTTGTATTATAACCATTACTTGTAGAAATTTTAATTTAAAACAAAGTTATTAAACAGTGGAGGGTATAAAACTAAGAGCAGATGCTAAGAGGTATTGAAAATATTATAATAAAATTATGAATTAATTTATTTATTATATACAATCTCTTTTCAAAAAGATTTTTTTAGATTTTTTAAATAGATTTCCTATTTTTTAAATTCCATAATGGCCCACAGTTCCAGCGCAAAGGACCATAATACTTACTAAATATTATAAATAATAAAAGAAAATAAAACTATATTTTTAAAATATTTCAAAATTACTTTTATTTAAAAACCACTTATTAATAATATAATAATTTTATTTCATTTATTTATTTAAAGTTTAAATATAATTAAATACTTCATTTAATTAAATGTCATCTACTGCATAAAATTATATCAATTTAAAAATCTATATAACTACATTAAAAATGAACGAGTTTATATCTAGATATTTATGTTAGTATGTGTGTATGTATTCTTGTACATTGAAAAATAGTTTATTTGTATGATTTTGATAGAGTAAGGTTGATTGGAAAGATTTCGAATTAACAAGTCTAAACGTAAGTTTAACATTAGACAGTTTTATCAAAACAAAATTTTTTTTGATTCAATAAAAAACGTGCAGAAATTTTATAATTGCAATAGGCGGCCAGTTCAATCACATCAGTTGTTTGGTTACCTTAAAATCATACTATAAATATATACTGCTTATGTGTAGATGTGCGTGTGTATGTGTGTTTTTTCCACTTAAATGCACATGTGTAATTGTGTGAGTATGTCAAAGAATAAATATTATACATATGTATGTATGTTACTACTTGGACTGGATTAATATAAGCGTGCCGGTATTTATTGGTGTTGATATTATCTTGAAATTACAGATCTAAGTAGATCGATCGACATGTTTTTATTTTATAAAATGTATTGACTGAAGGTTTACTAGAATGAGAGAAAATATGTTTTTTTTTAAATGGGGGACAAAAACATTTCGCCCTCTACAATTTTCTAGCGAATAATTGATGTGATGGAAAACGAATTCGAAAACGAATCGATTTTAAATCGAAAAAATGTGTGATGAACTGATATTTAAGTTTTTGTTGAGCCGTATAGGGCTAAACGGGACAACCTAGAGATACGAAATTTGGCTCAAATTACCTTATACCTTATATAGGGTTTATTTGGTATTGAAAATGAGAAAAATCGTTTAATAAACAAAAATATGATAGGCTAAATACTGGCAAAGCAAGGTGTCCATTGAAGCTACTTTTCTGTTTATGTCTCTTAAACAAAGTATGTACGACAACAAAATTTTGTACAGAAATTCGAGGGTCGATATAAATGGAAGCCAAAAATAGCAGTGGCCTGCTCTTCCCATATAACATGAAATGTCAGCGAAATTTTGTAAAAATA
>MINK01187962.1:0-24296 GCA_001735545.1 Phormia regina
CTTGAAAAAGAACGATCTTATTAAATTTTATTTTTATATTTATTTAAAATATTTTCTTTTTATTATTTTGTTTTTTTCTAGGATAAACGAGATTGTGGTGCTCCCTGTCATGCCATGTTTTTCCCTGAAAAAGAACGTACCGTTCTTAGGTATTGGGTTGGCTCTTGGGCGGCAGTTTGTGTGGCCAGTTGTTTGTTTACGGTGAGTTTTTGAATAAAAATAATATATATAATATAAAATTTAAAAATAAAATAAATATTGAACAAAAAGCTTTTAAAGTAGTAATTGTAATTTTATCTTTTTTAAATTTTTCTCGAAAAATATTAAAAGCTTTCCAAAAGCTTTTTTTTTTTATTTGTTAAAATTTTTATATTAAACCTATATAGAGTGCTAAACTGTTTTTAGTTATCCAGCTGTAAAAAATCATTAATAATTTAACAAAAAATATTAAAAGCTTTACGAAAGCTTTTTTTAATTTAAATCAAATTTGTGAAAATTTAAATTTCTTAACCTACATTGAACGCTAAACTTTCTATAGTACTTCATTTGTCAAAAATCTAGAAAAATTTAACAAAAGCTTTTAGCAACTTTTGACAATAAAAATCATTATTATAATTTCATATTCAAAATTACGTCTTTTGAATTTTAATAGGTATTTTAAAAAGCATATTTAACAAAAAAAAAAAAAAAAAAAAAAAATTTTTACTTCAAAAGTATAAAAAGCTTTTACAAAAGCTTCTTTAAATAATTCAAAATTTGTTAAAATTTTACTTTTTAAATGTATTTTAAACGCAAAACTAGTTTTAGTTGTTCATCTGGCAAAAAAAAAAAAAAAATTAACAAAAAGCTTTTAGCAGCTTTTGTCAAAGAATATAATTTTTATTATTATACATTAAAAATTTACCATTTTGAAATGAATTTTTAACTATTTTTATTTAAAAATATATAAAAAGCTTTGCAAAAGCTTTTTAAAATTTATTTAATTTAAATTTTTTTAAACTTTATAAATAATATTTCACTCAAAACTACATTTAGTTTCGCATTTGAGGAAAATTAAGGAACATTTGAGAAGAGTTTTTAAATAACTTTTCTATACATTTACTATTTTCATATTTCTAAAAGCCCTAAAAGCTCTGTTACTTAAATTTGTAAATTTAAATTTTAAAAATAGAAAAACCTTTACAAAAGCTTCTTCTTATTTATGGAATTTCGACAACCAAAATTATATTTAGTTATTCATTAATGGAAAATTAGTGAATATTTTAGAAAAAACTTTTTAAAAGCTTTTTCATAAATTTACTATTTTCAAATTTCTTAAGTTTAAATTAATTTTTAACGTAAAATATTAAATTGTTTACTTTAGAAATATTAAAAGCTTCTTTAAATTTATTGAAGCTTTAAAAATGTTTAATATTTTAGATAATATTTAACTCAAAATTACATTGAAAAGCTTTGAGAAAAGCTTTTAAAGAGACTTCAGACATTTTCTATTTTTCAATATATTGTTTTAAGTTTTCAAAATTCTAAAAGATGTTCACTGAGTTTTTTCTTGATTTTTTTACATGACCAAAACAGCCAAGAGCTTTTAAAAATACATAAAATTTCGATAATTTTTTCATTTACTATTTTTAAGGAGTAATTTTAGTTATCTGCTTTTTAAATTAGAAAGCTTTTTTAAATGAAAGTTTTCTAATTTAAAATTTTGTTCATTTTTTATGTTATGTTTATTTATTTTGTAGTAAAAATTAGCGAAAGAAAATTATGAGCTTTTACAAGAAAAAAAAAGCTTTCAAAAAATTAATACAATTTCGTTTAAATTTCATTCTTCTATGTTAGAAATTATATACTAATTTATCTTTTACAAAAATTTTAAAAGCTTTCTAAAGTTTTTTCAAGAGCTTTTACCAAAAACCTTGGAAATTAGTTAATTTTTATTTTCTTAACTATTTTTAAAACAGAATTTTATACTATTTATTTTTATATTAGTTCTTTCTAAGAATTTAGAAAAAATATAAAAAAATTCTAGGAGCTTTTATACAAAAAAAAAAAAAAATAATAAAAAATAAATAAAAAAAAAATTAAAAAATAAAAAAAAAAATCTATATTTTTTATTTAAAATTGTATTCTATTATTTTGTTTTCTTTTAAAGCTTACAAAAGTTTGCAAAAAATCGTTAAAAGCTTTTACAAAAATTGCTTGGAATTTAGTAAATTTTAATATTTTTTTAAACTATAGTTAAATTGTAATTTTCTTTAATTGTTTATTTTCATATTCTTTTTTAATAAAAATTTGTAAAAAAAAATATTTTTTTTAAGCTTTTGCAAAAAATCCCCAAAAAAAAAAATTTTGAAAAAAATTCCTATACATTTTTATTTTAAATTGTGTTGTATTATTTTATTTTTCACTAAAAACTTACGAAAGCTTTCAAAAGCTTCTCAAGAGCTTTTACAAAAAAAGCTTGGAATTAAATAAATTTTAATTTTTTAACTATTTTCAAATTGAAATTTTAATTTATTGTCTATTTTTATTCAAAATTCATTTAAAAAGCTTTTCTAAGTAATTAGAAGAAAATAATTTCCTTATAAAATGTACTTAAAAGAACTTTTATTAAGCTTTCTTGAAAAAATAAAAATAGAAAAAGTGAAAAACTACTCTGAAAATTTATAAAAGCTTGGAAAATAGCTTTTTAAATAAATGAAATGTTGCGTTTTTAAGAAATTTAAAGAAAAAAATATAAAAATGTGTTACTTTATTTTTTTGTAAGAGAAGGAAATAAAATAGAATTAAACAGTAAAAAAAACAGTTTTAAAAATAATTAAGATATTTAAAATTTTCTAAATTCCAAGGTTTTTTTGTAAAAGCTTTTTACAAAGCTCTTTTTATAAGCAAGGTGATTTTTCTATGACTATTTTTCGTTAATTTTTTTTTTTTTTAATTTTTTTCTTAAAAACCAATAACACTTGTTGCTTACAAATTTTTAAAATATTTATATTATTTTTTATGACTTTAAGCTTTTACATTATGTCAACATATTTTTTAGTTTATGTAAAACATTTCAATTTTGTTGGCACTTTTTTTGGTAACAGAAAATTTAGTTAAAAAAACTTATTTTGTTTTATATTCATATCTCTAAGTAAATAGTTACTTAAATTTAATCATAAATTTATCTTGGTTTTCTAAAAGCTCTTGTACATGACAAGTAAACCACTTTGAATAGAAAATAGTTTTTTTTGTGAGAAAAACTACAATTTTTTGATAAAACTGTGACATAAACATGTTGCTGGCTGCATAAGAAAAAATTTAGTTATTTTAATATTTAAATATCAAAAATGCAAATGTTTTAGTCTAATACAAATGACAGACGGACAGACAGACTGACAAACACACACACACATACATACAACTAGTAATGAAGAAATTCTTTAATATGAAAATGAAAATCATGTCATAGGCATGGTGGTATACAAGTATTATGGCTACTTAAAGTACCATTTACAGGGAGGTGGCCTTTAAAAGCTTTTTACATTGAAAGGGCAAAACAGAAAAAAAGTACAAACTACTTACATCTATGACATAGTCATCATCATTATTATCATTATCGTCATGAATATAATGATTAATGTAACTAAAATAAAACGTGATATGAATTTCTTTTATTTTATTTGGTATTAAGTTTTTGTTTTCTTTGGCTCGTTTTTCCTATTCATATAGAAAATTTATGATAAATTATAATTTCTTTATTATTTCACGCTTTTTTTTCTTTGTTGTTGTTCTTCTTTATTAAGAAAAATTATATTTTTATTTCTTAAAACATCACTCATTTGTTATGTATTAAATATGAATATTTTTTACTTCATAAATATTAATTACATCACAAGTACAATAAGCAGAAGTATAAACTTTTCTCATTTCATAAGTTTTTGTGGCAAAAAATTTGATATTTATCTTCGGGTAAATAAATATTTTTGTTTCAAAAAATTTGAAATTTTATCGTTTTACACCAGCTGAAACCACAGAACATCATTAAAACTTCATTTGTCAACAAACAGAAGCATCAATTGTTCTATAACACCAAAAAGTCAAATAACAAATTTTCATGACACAAAAAAAGTTTATAAATTCAAATGTGAACTACGCTACATATTTAAGAGCAAGAAGAGATACTGAGGAAAAAATCCCAGCAAAAGAACTATGAAATGCACATTTTTAATGATTTTTTTTTTTTCTCAAAACTTTGTAAGAGCTTTAAAGCTTTTACCTTTAATTAAAGCTTTTGAAGGAAATTCTATAATCTGTATTGATTAGGAGATTGTTTTTTGTATTTTCATTATTATATATTATTTTAAAAGCTTTTGAAACTGTAAATCTTTATAAAGCTCTTTTTTCAATAAAAGTTTTCAGGAAAAAATATTATAAATATTATAATTTTTTATAAAATTGTTGTATAAATTGTAAAATATTTATACAAAATTTATTTCATTACACTTTTTCAAAAAAAAAAAAAAAAATAATATTTTTGGAAAGCTTTTTCCAAAAGTATAAATTTTGAAAATAATTCAAAATCAATTTCATTTTCAACTGTTTTAATCCAAAATAATACGCTTTTACTAGAAATAGAATTTTTAAACAAGAGTAAAAAAAGCTTTTAATAAATATTAAAATTAAATTTACAAAATTGGAGCTTTTGAAAAATTTCAAATCAAATATAAAAATGATTTTCAATTATTTTTATACCAAAAATTAATTCAAATCTTTTTGTTTTGTGAATTTATTTATTCAAATTTATTTTACAAAAAAAAGCTTTTAATACTGGATAAAAAGTTTTTAGCTTTTAAAATCAATATGGATCTTATTTTTTTTTTTTGTTTTTGAACCACAAACTGAAAAAAGCTTTTTTGAAAATTTTTACTCAGTGTAAAATTTATAAACCTTCCATTCACGTTTTTCGTTATATTTAATAAATTTATTAAACTTCCTACTTTTTGCAGTAAAATAAAACATAAGCTTTAAAAAGCTTTTATTTAAAATTTAACTTTTAACAATTAAATATTATATTTTCTTAAATTTAGACATTAATGACATTATTTATTTATTTTTTTTTAATGTCAAAAGCTTTTAAAGTTCAAAAAGTTTTCTTTTAACAATTTTACGCAATTTATATATAATTTTTGTAATATTTAATAAATGACTTGAATTTCTTAACCTTTACAGTAAAATAAAACAAAAGCTTAAAAAAGCTTTTACCTAAAATTATACTTTCAACAATTTTTTGTTACATTTCCTTAAATAAAGTAATAAACAAATTTTAATCTCACATTTTGTGTTTAAAAGCGACAAAAGCTTTAATAGATTAAAAAAGCTTTTCAAAAAGTTTTTACTCAATATAAAATTTATAAAACTTTCAGGTACAGTTTTTACTTAATATAAATTTTTTAATCTCTTTATCTACATTTTTCCTTATATTTAATAAATTTATTGAATTTCCTACTTTTAGCAGTAAATTATAACAAAAGCTTTAAAAAAGTTTTTACCTAAAGTAAATTTTTTAACAATTTTATGTTATATTTACTTAAATAAAAACATTAAAACTTTTAATTTTGAATTTTATATTTAAGAATTTAAAAAGCTTTTAAAGATAAAAAAAAGCTTTTTTAAAAAATTTACTCAATATAAAATTTATAACTTTCAAAATTTTGTTATATTTAATAATTTACGTTAATTTCCTTAATTCTACTTTACAACATATTAAAAGCTTCAAGAAAGCTTTTGCTTAAAGTTATTTTTTTTTATATATTTGTGTTATATTTACTTAAGTAAAGACTTTAACAACTTTTATTTTTAAATTTAATATTTAAACATCACAAAAGCTTTTTTAAAAAAGGCTTTTTGACAATTTTAATTAAATATAAAAATTTACCTACTTTTTATGCAAATTTTTTCGTTATATTTAATAAATATATTGAATTTCCTACTTTTTGTAGTAACATAAAATAAAGGCTTTAAAAAAGCTTTTACTTAAATTAAAATTTTTACAGTTTTGAGTAATATAATCTTAATAGCAGACATTAAAAACTTATAATTTTAAATTTTATGTTAAAAAAATAGCTATAGCTTTTAAATATAAAAAGGCTTTTTGAAAAATTTTACTCATTATAAAATGAATAAGACTTTTATATAAATTTTTTTGGTTAATATAATAAATTACTTGAATTTCCTAGATTTTATTTCCAAATTTATTAAAAGCTTTAAGAAAGCTTTTATTTAAATTTTACAGTTTTAATCATTTTTGGTCTTATATTGTCAATTTAAAACATTAAAACTTTTTATTTTAAATTTAATGCTAAAAATTTTCAAAAGCTTTTACAGAGCTTTGACAAAATTCATTTATTTTAATTGTTTTTAAATTGTGACAACAAAAATAAATTAATTTTTAAACTTCCTTATCGTTTTTAACAAAAATAACAAAAAGCTTTTTAAAAGCTTTTGTATAAATCTACTATTGAAAGTTATCTATCATATTTTTTTTTTCTTTTGCTTGTAGTTTTTATAGCATTTAGACATTTGCATCAATTTATTTTGACTTTTAGCTGTAAAAATTTGGCAAAGCTTTTGAAAAACTTTGGATAATTATATTTATTTAAATATTTTAAATTAATTTAAGACCTTTGCTGAAACATTTGCGTGAAATTAAGACATTTTCATAATTTTATCTTCACTTTTATCTTTAAAACTTACTAGGAATTTTACAAAGCTTTTGAAAATTATATTTTTTTCAAAAGTTTTCTGCGCTAAAGCTGAATTCTTTATTTTAGCAAATATTTTTGTTATATTCAGACATTTACATTTACTTATATCGAGTTTTTGGCTTTAAATCTAAAAGCTTTCAAAGAGCTTTTGAAAATTATATTTTCTTCGAAAGTTTTTTTTTTTGCGCAAAAGCAGAATTTTTGTTATATTTAGGCATTTGTATTTACTTATATTGAGTTGTTTGCTTTAAAACTTGCTAAAGCTTTCAAAGAGCTTTTGACAATTATTTGTTTTTAAAAGTTTCTTAGCATATTTTGCTTTTAAGACAATATGCATTAAAAGCTTTTATAAAATAATGTATACAAATCATGTTTTAATACTTAGACTTAAATATTTATAGCTTTTGGGTTCAAAGTTTATAAATTGAAAATTGAGTTCGTTTTTCTTTTTTTGATATTTTTGTATAAATAATGATTTTAAATTTGACCTTCAACCTTATTCTTTTGCTGGGTTATGATATCATATTGTGAGAAACATGATGAAACTCTAATGGTGACATTTGTGATTATGATGAAGATGCAAATGTCTAAAACTTTTCATTTTGATTTGCATGAACATGTTGTCTAAACATTAAGAAAATGTCTAAAAATACAAGAAAATAAAGCGACAACTGCAAATGTTAACATTTTTTGTGAACAATTAGATTTTTGTAAAAAAGGAGAATGGATGGCATTTTGAAATACAAAAAATATTCGAACAAAAGCTTATTAAATTTTACAAAAATAAAGAAAATTTTTCAAAGTAAAGAGTTAATTTTAAAAAATTTAAACTTCAAGAAAAGCTTTAAAATTTAACTGGTTTTAGTTTAGTTTCCATAACCTTTTGCTAAATCAGTTGTACATTTTTAAGTTTTTTTTCTTTTTCTTATTGTCTTTAGCTGTCATTGCGTAGGTGTTTCCTTGTTAATTTATGGTCAAATGATAATTAAATCTCAAACTGTGACAGCTGTCATAACATCTCTTGAAAGCTCATTTATTTTAAGTTAAAAGTTTTGATTTTTTTGGTTGCAGGAGTAGGGAGGGTATTATATTTTTTTATTTCATTTTATTTTAGTTTATATTTTGCGTTCTGCATAATTTATTTAAACTACGCATTTATGCAAATTATTATAAAAAAAATACTAAAAGTACTTCAACAGAAAACTACACCCACTTCGGAAAGCAAAAAACACAGAAAAAAAATCCAACAAAAATACTTGAGAAAATAAAATTTACATAAATAAAATATTTATAAAAACCACAACAAGAATTGTGATTAAAAAAAAGAGTTATTAAGAAATGTTTGTCTTTTTTTATTAAAAAAATATAATTTATTAAGCGTTAAAGTTATGAGCAAAATGGGTGAGCTTTTAAAATTGCTTTTTAAAATGTTCAATTATAATAAAATATAAAAATAATAAAAAGCAATAGACCAGAAAAAAAGCTTTAAACATAAATGTTTAATATTTTTTTGTAAACCGCACAAGAAAAATCTTAGACATATTGAAGAATTGGGGGAAATAGAAATTAACCCTAAATGGGGCTTCAGTATTGAACATGAATTTAAATCCTGGTTATAGATTCAATACAAATCACAAAACTGTAGCCCAAAGGACTATAGCTAAAAGTTATCTAGTGAGAACAGTAGTCAAAACCAATATTATCAGAACTTATAGTCGAGAATATAACAAGTACTATAGCCCGAAAACTATAGCCTAGAATATAACCAAAACTATAGTCAAAACAATAAATCGAAAGCTAATTAGTCAAAACTATAGTCAGGACTGTAGCCGAAACTACAGTCGAAACTCATGTTCAAGGCATATATGTAGTCGAAAACTATAGTCGATGGAATTATACTCGAATCTATACTCAAGAGTATATCCTAGACTATAGTCAAGAACATAGTCGGAAACTATACCTCAAACGGTAGCCAAACTAAAGCTTAATCTTTAGCCCAGACTATAATCGAAACATTGATTCGAAATATAGTCGAGTCTATAGCCGAAGTTATAGTCAGGACTATAGTGGTAACTATAGTCAAGACTACTAGTGGAAACTATAGTCAAGACTATAGTGGAAACTACAGTCAAGACTATTAGTGGATAACTACAGTCAAGACTATAGGAGACACTATAGTCAAGGACTATATCGAATTAGACTATAGTCAAGAACATAGTCGAAACTAAAACTGTTAGAGCAAAAAATAAGGGGCTTAAATATTTTAGGCCGAAAAATTAGTTCGAACTATAGTCAAGACTATTACCGAAACTATAGTCAGGACTATTGTGGAAAACTAAAATCAAGACTATAGCTGGACACTATAGTTAAGACTTATAATGGAAACTTATAGTCAAGGACCTCTACGTACGAAACTTATAGCCAAGGCTATAGTAGAAACTAATAATTAAGAACTATAGTCGAAGCAAAACGTTCAATTGCTAGTAGTGGAAACTATTTAGTCAAGACTATTAGTCAAAACTATAGTTCAAGTTTATTAATTGAAACACTAATAGTCAAGACTATAGCGAAACTTATATTCGAAATGATTGTCTAGCATTTATAGTCGCACTATAGTCAAGATTACAGTCAAGGCTTATAGTCAAGCGAAAAGTCAATAACTATAGTCTTCTCTATAGCAAGACTATAGTCGAAACTTATACCAAAACTCTATCGAAACTATAACCCAAGACTAATTCAATAATTGTACTCCAAGACTATAGTGAAACTATAGTTCAAGACTTTAGCCAATACATAGGTCAAAATATCAGTCGATATCTAAAGCAAACAAAAATCAACAACTATAGCATAAACTGTAGCAAAAGTTTAGCCAAACTCGTGTCCTAGAATCAAAACTTCAGCCCAAACTGCAGTCAAGACTATACTCCCTCAAACTACTAGGTCCAAACTGTTCTCTCTCGAGTTTTTGTTCAAAATTATTGTCTTTAACTGTAGGTTGTTAGTTCAATGATAGTGAAGCCATATTAATTGACAATAGTCTTCTTCTTATATATTAATTATGTTCTATGTCCCAATTATCTTTTTAAGAAGACCCCCCCCCCACAAAAAAAAGGGTCTTTTAAAATTTCCCCCTGATCCATCTTAGGGTTAAAAATCCCTCCTCTAATCATTTTGTATACAAAAACTGTTTATTTGCATAAATTTATTCAAAAAACACATATTTTTTCAAACAATTTGCATTTATTCATTTATTTTAAAATTATTATTCTATTGTTTATTTATTTATTTTTAGCGGCGTGTGTATTTGTGTGTCTTGTATTTAAATCTTTTTTTTTTTCTAACAAATTCATTTTAAATTTACTTTTTGACCACCTCTTTTTAACGTTTCTGTTTCATACAAAAAACACGCCTAAAACAAAATTTACACTCATTATATTCAGGCAGTCAGTCATGTCCTTCCGTCTATCTGTCTGTCTGTCCCTCCTCTAGTACACACTGGAGTATATAAAAAAAAAAATCATATGCATATTTGTTTATTGGTGGGAGTTTTTCCTCAAAAAACATTTATTGTTTAAACAAATTTATTTGTGTTTCTCTAATTTTTTTCACGAAGGTTTCTTTTAAGAAAAATATTTAACAATTTGTTCAAAATTAATGTTAATGTTTATTTTTTTTCATCTTATGCTGCCATTGAAAACTTAGAAAAAAAATAGAAATAAACAATTACTTTTAATATTGTTCCCATACAGGGAAAACAACATCATCATTTGTCAATGTAAAAAAGATAATTGGAAATCATTTGAAAATATTGATAAAAAAAACTAGGAAAAGAAAAAAAGTGGAAACTTACAAAAAAATTTCGCCAAAGGAGAAGTAAAAATTGTTCAAAGACGATGATATGATGATGACCCTTTTTTGACAGTGTTTTGTTTAAAGTAACAATAGTATTAAGAAAATATTTTTTCTATATACTGTTGTAGTCAAGACTACAGCTAAGAGTCTAATCCTGCAACAGATTCAGATCTAAAAGTTCAGACTATTAGACTATGCTATATTTCAGGACTATAAACTGTGCATAGAGATATAGAGACTAGAGTTCAGCTAAAGACTTTCTAACGATTCCATACTATTAGAATATGCTATTTTATATTGTGATATTTTGTAAACTATAGACTCTTGCTTATAGTCCAGAAAATATATTTATTGCTACAGTCCAGACTTAATGAATATTGCTATAGTCCGTACAAGAGACTATGATATCAGGCCCATTGCTAAAACTATGCCTATAGGTCCAGACTATGGATCTGTGCTATAGCCGAGAAATAATAGATTATGCTATAAACCAGACTATCTTTAATCCAACTTACGGTCTGGGCTACAGAATTAGTCTTAAAGTCACACTATTGACTATTGGTTAAATCCAATCTTTGGACTATTCTATTAGTTCCGGACTCTAAAAATATTCAATAGTCTAGATTATAAACTTATTTCCATTAGTTCAGACTATGCGACCATTTCTATAGTACAGATTATTAAACTCTTTTAGAAAAGATTCTAAAGACTTTTCTACGATCCAGACTATAGAATATGCTATATATTGTGATATTTTGTAAACTATAGACTCTGCTATAGTCCAGAAAATATATTATGCTACAGTCCAGACTAATGAATATGCTATAGTCCGTACAAGAGACTATGATATAGCCCATGCTATAAACTATGCTATAGTCCAGACTATGGACTGTGCTATAGCCGAGAATATAGATTATGCTATAAACCAGACTATGCTTTAATCCAGACTACGGTCTGGGCTACAGAATAGTCTAAAGTCACACTATTGACTATTGTTAAATCCAATCTATGGACTATTCTATAGTCCGGACTATAAACTATTCAATAGTCTAGATTATAAACTATTCCATAGTTCAGACTATGGACCATTCTATAGTACAGATTATTAACTCTTTTATAGAAAAGATTTTTAACTTTTCAATAGTCCAGACTATGGACCATTCCTAATAATATCTTTTATAGTTTCGATTATAGTTAAAATTACAGTCAAGATTATAAACTAGACTATAGTCAAGACTTTAAAATAGACTATAGTCAAGACTATAAACTAGTCTATAGTCAGGACTATAAACTAGTCTATAGTCAAGACTATAAACTGGGCTATAGTCAAGACTATAAACTAGACTATAGTCAAGCCTATAAACTAGACTATACACGGGTCTATAGTCAAGACTATAAACTAGACTGTAGTCAAGACTATAAACTAGAATATGTTCAAGCCTATAATCTAGACTATAGTCATGACTATAAACTAGATTATTGTCAAGACTATAAACTAGACTATAGTCAAGACTATAAACTAGACTATAGTCAAGACTAAAAACTAGACTATAATCAAGGCTGTAAGCTAGACTATAGTCAAGACTATAAACTAGATTATAGTCAAGACAGTCTAGTTTGACTGTAGTAATGATTATAACCTAGTATACAGTCAAGACTTTAAAATAGACTATAGTCAAGACTTTAAAATAGACTATAGTCAAGACTATAAACTAGCCTATATCCAAGACTATAAACTAAACTATTATCCAGACTATAAACTGGACTATTGTCAACACTATAAACTGGACAATAGTCAAGCCTATAAACTAGACTATACACTGGTCTATAGTCAAGACTATAAACTAGACTATAGTCAAGACTATAAACTTGGCTACAGTCAAGCTTATAAACTATAGTCAGACTATAAACTTGAATATAGTCAGACTACAAACTAGACTATAGTCAAAACTATAAAATAGATTATAGTCATGATTATAAACTAGACTATAGTCAAGCCTATAAACTAGAGTATAGTCAAGGCTATAAACTAGGCTATAAGCTAATCTACAGTCAAGACTAGACTATAGTCAAGAGTAGTCTAAAGTCAAGTCTCTAAACTAGACTACAAACTAGATTATAGTCAAGAATATAATCTAGACTATAGTTGAGACTATAATATTGACTATAGTTGATACTATAGTAATCATATTACTGACCTGGTTATAATCTGTAGATTACATAGACTGCAGACAGTCTTTAATAGTGAATATATTCTAGTCTACTATAGGCTATTACTATAGCCTATATTCTTATATTGTATTTATTAATTTATAAAATAAAATTGTATTTAATTTTGTCTCTCTCTCTCTGCCTCTCCCATTTCAGGTTCTAACATTTCTCATTGATTCCTCACGTTTTCGTTATCCCGAAAGAGCCATTGTATTTTTGGCCGTTTGTTATTTGGTAGTGGGTTGTGCTTATGTAGCTGGTTTAGGTGCTGGAGATTCAGTATCCTGTCGTGAACCTTTTCCCCCACCAGTCAGACTTGGCAGATTACAAATGATGTCCACCATAACACAGGTATGAATGGGAAACTTTAAATAATTTTTCATTTGAAATTTGTTGTTTTTTTTATTTTGTTAAAAGAAAAAATATTCTTTTATTTTTTCTTATTTTGTTGTTGGCCTCTCTCTCTATTTTATTTATTTTTATTTTATTATTTTAGGGTCATCGTCAGTCAACAGCTTGTACAGTGCTTTTCATGGCTTTATATTTTTGTTGTATGGCTGCATTTGCCTGGTGGTCATGTTTGGCATTTGCTTGGTTTTTGGCTGCTGGTCTAAAATGGGGTCACGAAGCCATTGAAAATAAATCACATCTATTTCATCTAGTGGCTTGGGCCATACCAGCTCTGCAAACTATTTCGGTGCTGGCATTAGCTAAAGTTGAAGGTGAGTTTTTTTTTTTTTTTTAAGTTAATTAATTAAAAAATATTTTTATTTTTTGCGAGCAAATTGGAAAAATAAAAATAGAAAAATAGTTAATAAATTTTAATTTGTCAGTTAAGCCACACACATTCTTATTGGTTTAAATAGAGAAGGAAGAAGAAGGAGAAAGAGAAAAAATTATTTAACACTTTTGTTTTACAAAGTAAATGTTTAAGAGCCTGAGTTAGCTTTTAGTACTTTAACTTTACGGCTAAAGTACAAAAAAGAAAAAAAATGTAAAGAAAACGTGACCAGAATTTTTGAAATTCTCACGTTATTTTGTTTATTTAGTTTCTTACTTTTTTTTCAAAACCCGACAGACCAAATTTTTACTTAATGAGTAGAGGAAATTAGGGGGAAGTTAGGAGTTTATTTTTTTAACATATAAATAAATGACTAATATTTTAACAATTTTTTTTTAATTTTGTTTACAAAATATTATTAACAAATATTATTATTTGTTTGATTTTATTGAAAATTCAAATACTCATTAAAAATTCTTTATATTACGCCTTTAAAAGCGTGACGAATTTTTAATTTTTTTCTTGTCTTTTAAAAAATATTTTTTTTAGCATTTTATTTTCCAAACATAATTTTTTATTTNNTTTAAAAGCGTGACGAATTTTTATTTATTTTTCTTACCTTTTAAAACATTTTTTTTTTTTTTTATAACCGACACTTTTCGATTTTGTAAAAATTTTTGCATATTTTATTTTTGTTCGTGAACAACGTTTGGTCTTCTTCCCCTCTCTTTAAACTCCTCTTAAAAAAAGTGGGTGTTTAATATATTTTGTTTTAAAAGCTCTTCCCTAGTTTTTTATAAAATACTCCATTTAGGCAGTTACTTCATGTGGGTGTTTAAAGTACTTTATTTTATTTTTTTTTCGTATTAAAGTACGTATTTTTAGTATCTTTTACTTTGGCCATAATATGTCTTTCTTTATTACATAT
Source organism: Phormia regina (assembly GCA_001735545.1). Classification (NCBI taxonomy): domain Eukaryota; kingdom Metazoa; phylum Arthropoda; class Insecta; order Diptera; family Calliphoridae; genus Phormia; species Phormia regina. The sequence continues at coordinate 14,519 of MINK01187962.1, forward strand.
TTACTTTATTAACGTGGCTGTTGGCTTGTTTCTGCTGCTATTTTTTTATAATTTTTTTTAGCAAGAATTTTGACGTTGTCAGAAAATGTGTTTTGAATAAAATATTAATAAAATGAAGACTTTAACTAGAAAACAGTATTTATAAAGAGATAAAGTTCATTATTTATGCATAATTTTATTATATTTAGTTAGATTAAGGAATCAGTTTTTGCAGACATTTTTTTAAGAAAAAATAAAATGAAAAACAAAAAAAAAAAATCCCATAAAAATCAATAAACAAAAAAAGAGAAAATTGAAAATTTATTAAGACTTTAAATAAAACAAAATATTAACTTTTATTTAAATTCTTTCTTTAAAAGAGCTTTAATAAAATACTTAAATAAATGCCTAAAAATTCTTTAACAAAAGATATAGTTAATACAAGAATTAAAACTTTAAAAACAAATTTAATTACCACCGAATTAAATTGCAAAAATAAAAAGATTAAAGCTTTTCAAAAAGCCTTAATTCAAGCTTTAATAAAAATTGTAATAAAAGTAGATATTAAATAATTAAAATAAAACAAAATATAAATTTTTATTTAAATTATTTATTAAAGCTTTTAAAGGGCTTTAACTTTCTTTCTAAAAATATTTAACATAATTAATACTAGTACTAATAATAAGAACTAACCTATTGAAAAAAAGCTTTACTAAAGCTTCGATAAAATCTTAACTGGGATTCTAATAAGGCTTTAACAAACACTTAAATTAACAGAACTAACCAGAAACCCCAGAATTAAAACTTAAATTAAAAGTCAAAGATTTCATGTTCCTAAAAAATAAATGATAAAAAGCTCTTTAATAAAAAGCTTTAAAAAAAGCTAAATTCAGTTAAAAAATAATTAGGAGTTTCTGACAATTTTAAAGCAGAAATTAAGTCTTTAAAAGCAAAATATATTATAAAACAGTTTAAAAATATTTCATTATTTCAAAAAAAATAAAAAAAAAAAAATATTAAGTTATTTCAAAAGCTTTAATTAAAGTATAAATTAGGATTTTTAAAGTTTTTAAAAATATCTTGAATTAAAGCAAGAAATGAATTAGCTTTGAGAGTAAGCCAAATAGGTCAACAAAAAGATCTTTAATTATATAATAAATAAAACTTAAGAAGAGCTTTTTTTAAAGCTTAATTGTGAGTCTAAATTTTTTTTTAAATATCTTGAATTAAAGCAAGAAATAAATCAGCTTTGAGAGTAAGCCAAATAGGTCAACAAAAAGATAATAATATAATAAATAAAACTTAAGAAGAGCTTTTTTTAAAGCTTAATTGTGAGTGTAAAAATACTTTAAGGTGCTAATAAATAAAGCAAAAATTAAGACCTTCAAAATAGACTTCTATAATGTATAGATAAAGTCTTTAATTAGAAACTTTTAATTAAAGCTTTTAATAAAGAAAAATTACGAATCTACCAAGGCTTGAAACAGCTTTAGAATCAAAATAAGAATAAAGACTTCATATACAGCTTATAAGATAGATCAAATAAAACTCGTAAAAAAACTTCAATTAAAGATTGAAAAGAACTTACAAAAGTTCTTTAATTGAAGCTTTATTGAAAGCTCAATTGGAAGTCTTTAAAGTATTTAGAAAGTTTTTTTTTTAGAATTAAAACTGCTCTTCATTATGATTAGATAGCACTTAAATAAAAGTTATGATTAGAAATAAATAAGCTTTTTAATTATCATTATAGTTCCGAACGAAATTTATGAAGCCTAATATTAATATATAGGTACTAAATAACTTTAATGTAAAGCTTTAGTTCAAGTCAATTATGTAAAAAATCTTGACTACATTTTTTATTGCTTTCAATTTAAGTTTAACTTTAATTTAAGTTTCAATTCGATTTCTCTCTACTCCATTTATTGCGCTTTAATTAAAGCTTTTTAAAAGTTTTCAATTAAAATTCTTTTTCCTTTAAGCTTTGATGTAAACATTCTTTTTAGTTGAATTAACTTGTTTTTATGTCTTAAAGATTATATTTTACAGATATTTTTGCAAAGCTTTATATATGATTTTTGATATTTTTAATTATGGTTTTAATTTAATTATAGTTTATGAAGCTTTTTTGGTTTAATTTAAAAACGCTTTGTTGTATTAATTTAGTTTAAAATCTTTGTTAGCTTAGTGTCATTATTTAGCTGAGTTAAACATATTTTGCCAGATTTAAAGTGTCTTCCCGAATGATCAGAAATAAGCTTTATTTAAAAATATTTTAAAGAATTTTTTTTTAAAAGCTTTTTATTGTTCTTTAGTTCATGGCATTTATAAAGCATGAGTTGAAGTTATTAATTAAGTTTAAATTAAGTCGTTTTAAATTCTTAATTTAATTATTATTAAAAGTATTTTTTTACATTCATTTCATCGTTTTTTGAAGCTTTAATAAATATTTAGTCTTGAGACTTAGATGTTATTAATTTAGCTTAAATTAAGAATAATTTTAATGTCTTCATTAAACCATTTTATATTGGCTTCCTGGTCAATCTGAAGTATTTTCAAAAGCTTTTTTGCGTTTAAAAAGCTTTAGTTCTTAGCATTTAGAGAGTATGAATTTAACTCATAATTATTATTATTTTTTTTAAGAGTAATTTTATATTTTTAACTAAATTCTAATTAAAGTTTTTTTTTAATAAATAAGCTTTATTTAAATATGAAAGCTTTTATTAAAGCTTTAGTTCTTGAGAGTTATCATTTAGTCTTCATTTACCTTTAATTATGGAAATTTTTCTAGATTTAAATTATGTTTCTCAACACTTTGAAATAAGTTTGATTTAAAGTAGTTTGAAGATTTTATTTGAAAGCTTTTTTTGTATTAATAAAGCTTTAGTGTTTATGATTTATATATTACTAATTATAGTGTCAGCTAAAACTCATCACAAAAGACTTGAAGTTTCAAATTAGGATTATTTAAAGATATTTTGAAGCTTTTACTTAAAAATTGATTTATTAAGTTTTATTATTTATTAAGCTTTCTTTTTACAGATTTTTAAAGCTTTATATCAGCTGCATTTAAAATTCTTTTTGTAGTTTTTATTTAGTTTTAATGGTTAATATTTTTTAAAATACAATTTATTTAATGTTTGTATTTAAAGCTTTTTTAAAGATTCTTTTATATCTCAGATTATAGTTTTCATTTTAGTATTTTTAAAGCTAAAAATTTACTTATAGCCTGGGCTTTTTGGAACTTAAATTTCACTTTATTTTAAAGAAAATTGTCCATAGCAGTTAGCTGTATTTTATCCCTAATCTATTGCCTTCTAAAAGCTTTTATTTAGCTTTAATTAAAGCTATTTTTTAAAGCTCAATCTTAGTTCATATTTAGATGTAGGTAAAGAGTTTAATTTTGCTCCTAATTCAAGGCATTCTATGAGTCTTTATATAGATTTAATGGAAAAACTTTTTAGTTACTTAACTAACGATTATTATTTAATCTTTATTAAGCTTTTAATTAAGATCATTTTTAAAACGTATTATAGTTTTGTTTTACAATTTAGTTTCTTTGTGAATATCTTGCTTTAAAAACTTAATATCTTTTAATTTATTTTAAAGACATTTTCATTTATTTTTATTTCTTTTTTCTAATAAATATAGGGGTTCAAAATCATTATTAATATCATTTTCCCCCTTTTATAAAAATCTTCAAATAACTTATCTCAAATTTCATTTTATTACAATCCAATACAATTTTTAGTTTATTAAATAAAAGAAAAAAATATTTAAAGCAAATTATTTTTAGCCACCACCATTAGTCTCAGAGACAATTGTATCTCCCCAGCATACAAGACAATAATACATCAAACACCCCTAATATATTTGGCATAAGATGTTTTAAACAGATAATGGAAAACACAATTTTTTTATTCTGATAAATAAATTTATGAATCAATTTAGTTTAAGAAAAATGCTTTGAAGAAAAGGGTGTTTTAGTAGTTGATTTCTTCTACCGGAAACTAAGGCCTTTTCACTTAAATATACAATTGACTTTTAGTCTAAGATTATAAGAGAAAAATTTGTTAGTTTGAGGAAGTATCTTAAGGAAGTAGAGGTGGGGGAAATGAAGACATTTTTGCAAATAATAAAATTTAAGTAAATTTTTCTTCTTTTGAATGTCAGAAGGGGGAAGAGAAAAAAAATCAATTGTTTAGAATTAAGCAAATTATGGCATTTAATTTTTTAAAAGGAAATGAGGTTTTAGTTTTATATTTAAAAAGAAAGAGAAGGAAAGTTTAGTTTATATTACAAAATTAAAATCTAAAAGTTTAATAAACTTAATTATCTATTAGTTAACTTCTTTTGTAATAAATTTTAATTCAAAAATTATGATGTAAAAAATTATTTTTTGCTGAGCTTCAATTTAAAAACTTTTTAAGCTTTAAATATATTTTCTTTATGCTTAAATTTTTTTATTTACTAATTTAGCCTAAAGTTAAAATTTCAAAACTAAATGCTATTTTTTTATTTAAGAAAAAAAAATTACCAACATTTGTGTTTAAATATGCGTAAAGTTATTAAACTGTCAGGAAATATTTGTTATTAGTTTTTCTTTAATAGGTTTTTCTTTTATAAGTTGCCTCAAACATCTTATAGACATTTTTACAAATTTTTTTATGAAATATTTTCTTTAAACTTATTTGCATGAAGTAAACACCAAACAGTGCTAAACAAAAGTTAAGAGACACTTAAGAAATTAAAAATAATAAAAAAAATGTTATTCAATATTTGAAAAGGGAACTTCAATAGCCTAGACTATAGACTATTTTATAGTTGATAGTATAAACTATTTTATAGTCGAGAGTATAGACTATTTTATAGCCTAGACTGTAAACTAGTTTATACGCTCGACTATTTTATAGACAAGACTAGAGACTATTTTATAGTCCAGACTATAGACAATAAAATAGTCTATAGTCTAGAATATAAAATACTATATAAACTAGACTATTAAATAGTCTATAGTTTACACTATTAACTAATCTATATTCTATACTATTAACTAATATATACTCTAGACTACAGACTATTTTATAGCCTAGACTATAGACTACTTTATAGTCTAGACTTTAAACTATTTCATAGTCCATAATACTTAATAGTCTAGACTTTTTGCCAGTGTAGAATATAATTTAGACTATAATATAGTCTATAGTCTAGACTATAAAATAGTCTATAGTCTAGACTATAAAATAATCTATAGTCTAGACTAGAACTATTTTGCTGTCTAGCCTATAGCACTAATTATCTCTAGATCTAAAGACTATAGACTATTTTACTAGTCTAGACTAGTAGCGTATTTTTAGTCTAGAATATAGACTCTATTTATAGTCTAGACTCCTAGGACTTTTAGTCTGACGTCATAGAACTATATTATATATCTAGACTATAGACTATTCTTATAGTCTAGGACCTATGACTATTTTATAGTCTAGACTATAGACTAGTATTCTCTAGTCTCGGATACTTTGACTAGTTTATAGTCCTAGACGTATAGCTTGTTTATATTCTAGACTGAGACTATTATTATTGTCATAGACTAACTAGTATTTATTTGGACTGACCTAATTTTATAGTCTAGACTATAGACTATTTATATAAGTCAAGACTATAGACTATTTCTTAGTCTAGACTTGACACTATTTGTCCGGACTAATTTTTATAGTCCGGACAGATATCATAATCCAAACTTAGACTATCTTTATATATCTAGACTAGTAGACTATTTTTAATATAATTCTAGCTATAGACTAATTTTGATGTGCGTGCTAAAGACTATTTTCTTATATATCCAGCACTAAATCATACTATTTTTTAGTTTTTGACTAATGGACTACTTTTATGAATAGTCCAGACTATAGACTCTTAATAATTAGGTCCCACTATAGCTAATTATTATAGTCCGGCTATTATTATATCTAAGACTATAGACCTATATTTATAGGCTAGACTTAGCTCTTTTATGAGTGCTGAACTAAGAGAGCGTAGTTGTTTTAGTCCGATATATACTATTTTTTAGTCTGACCTATGGCCTGTTTATTTACTCCAAACTGTAGCTATATTTTATAATCCAAACTAGTAGGAATATTTTGTAGGTCGAGACGGTAGATTAACTATTTATTGGGTATAGATAGAGCTATTAGACTCTTATCAGTCAGTCTAGACTATTATACTATTTTTAGCTCCACTGCCATAGGACTTTTATATATTACGCTATATACTCTCTTTATTTAGTCGGGGACTATAGCATTATATCATTGAGTCTTACACTATAGTTCGTATTTTATGAGTCGCTATTTCATAGTCTAGACTATTACTATTTTATAGTCCATACTGTAGACTATTTTATAATTCAAGCTATAGACTATTTTATATTCTAGACTGTAGACTATTTTATAGTCTAGATTATAGACCATTTTATAGTCTAGAGTATATACTATTTTGTAGCCTAGACTATAGTTTATTTTATAGTCTAGACTATAAAGTATTTCATAGACTATCCTGCAGACTATAAGAATTCTATACTACAGACTATTTGGAGTAGTTTATAGAATATTTTATAGTCTTAACCATGTACCTGTTTGTAGTCTTGACTATAGACTATTTTATAGTCTAGGCTATAGTCGAGGCTAAGGACTATTTTTAACAATTTTGTAGTCGAGGCTATAAAATCTGAACTATAGACTTTAAAATCTTTGTGATTTTTTTTTTTCGTTCTAAAACTCATTTTTGTTTACCAACTTTTGTTACCCACTATTTTCCCTTTGGGTTTCCCACTTGCATACATGTTTTTCCTCCTTCCTTTAGCGCTTACTTTTTAACGACTTTTTTCTCTTATTTACTTTTTTCTTCTTATACCATGTAGGCGTTTTACCAAAAAAGTATAAAACCTCATAAATATTATTTTTTTCAAAAGCTGTTTTCTCTCTAACACAATTCAGGCTAAAGTAAATAAAATAAAAATATTTTTTTTTCTCCCAAAATAAACATAAAATACATTTTTAGGAAAAAAAAATATAATAATTTTTCTCCTAAAGCTAATCCATCAACATATGTGTGAAGAGAAGGATGTTTAAATAATTCCTTTGAATATTTTTTTGGTTGGAGGAGAAAAGATTAGATTTTGAGGTAATATTTTGGAGAAGATATTTTTGCAACATGTGTTTGTTTAATATTTTATTTGCCAACCTCTTGAAGTTGAAGAAAAACCTTTTAAAGGAAGTTAATTTAATAAACACAACACAACACACCACAACAACAACAATAATCATAATACAGAAAAAAAAAGAATAACGAAGAAAATTAAAAGTAAATAGAAAATAAAGATAAAAAGAAAATAAATGTAAAAAGGAAATACAAATGTAAAAAGATTTTATGATTAAAACAGGAAAGAGAGGAGGTGTTGTTAGATGAATTAAGATTAATAATAACTTTGACTAAACTTTAAGAGGCTTTTTTTGTGTTGAAATTTAAAAGCATTTTCTTTTTAAGAAAATTTTAAATGGTTTACTTTAAAGTAAATAAACATTTATTAGAGAAATCTTGATGTAAATGATAGGATATGAAAGATTTCAACCCAATTTCATATTGTTTACATGATGTAAAGTAGGAAAATTCTACTATTTTTATATATTTTGTTGTTAAAATAATATTTTACATTTTTTTACCTACTGTTACATGTAGTTTATGTAAAAATAATAGTTTTGAATACATAAAATGTTTTTTTTTTAATTTCAATGAGGATTTACTAAAGTTTTTATCGTTATCGTAAAAATTTTAATTCTGCTATTAATATGTATTTTTTAAACTTTTAATGTTATTAGACGTAACATTTTACATTATTTACACATTGTTAACTTGAAGTAAAAAAATGTAAACCATTGAAATTATCTACTTTTTGGATATTTTATATATTTTTCCAAAAACAAAACAAAGTTTATAAATGTTTTATATTATATACATGATGTAAAAAATGTAAACAACTAAAATTTTTCATTATTTAAATAATTTACATTATTTTTAGGTGTTAGAAATTAAATTTTACATTATTTACCTATTGTTGACATGATGTAAAAAATGTAAACAATAAGATTTATTTAATATTTAAGTAATTTTCATTAATTTTAGGTGTCGGAAATTAAATTTTACATTATTTACCTATTGTTGACATAATGTAAAAAATGTAAACAATTAAAATTTTTTATAGCTTATTTAATTTTCATTAATTTTTGTCGTTACATATTTTACAATATTTAACTATTATCGACATGATGTAAATAATGTAAACTTTATCCTTTTTTAATTATTCTTTATGACTTTGAAAAATTTAAACCGAGTTTACTCGAGATTTCTATTATTTACACGATGTAATTAAGAAAAATAATAAAAATTAAATATTTTGATGTAAATAATTAAATTTTACAATAGTTAGCAATTGTTGACATGATGTAAATAATGTAAATAATTAAAATTTATATTATTTTTTGTGATAAAAAAATAAAATAAAATATTTTTTGAAATAAATTTTCTATTCTTTACAAAGCGTAAATAATGTTAACAATTAAAATTTTCTTATAGTTAAGTAATTTTTTGTGTGTTTAACTAATGGAAATGATATTTTATATATTTTTATTTATTATTGACATTATGTAAATAATGTAAACAATTCAATATATCCTATTTTTTAATGTTTTACACAATTTAGTAAAACAAATCAGATTTTACCCATTTTTTTTTATTATTTACCTGATGTAAACCAGGTAAATAATTAACATTTTATGTAATTTCATTTACTTTTAACATATTTTAATGTAAAAAATTAAATTTTATTTTATTTAACAATTGTTGACATAATGTAACAAATGTAAATAATTAAAATTAACATTATTTAACGTGATTTTTAAGTCAATAAAATATTTTACATCAATTTTCTATTTTTTACTAAGTGCAAATAATGTAAACAATTAAAATTTTCTTATATTTAAGTAATTTTATGAAATTTACGTAGTTTAACTAAGTTTTGCATTATTTAACGATTACAGACCTGATATAAATAATGTAAACAATTCAATTTATTAACTTTTTAAAAATTCTTTATAATTTTAAAGAACTATAATGGAGTTTTATCCAAGATTTCTATTATTTACACGGTGTTACTAAGGTAAATAATTCGAATTTTATGATTTTTTTAAAATATTTTCAAAAAATTTTCGTGTAAAAAATTAAATTTTACATCTTTTACCCATTAGTGACATGGTGTAAATAAAGTAAACTATTTAAATAAACTATATTTTTCATTATTTGAAGTAAGAAATTTATTTTTTATAGATTTAAAATTTTTTACATCATGTAAAAAATGTAAACAATTAAATTTTTTATAAATAAGCAATTTTCGTAAATTTTATCTAAGGGAAATGAAATTTTACATGGTTTGTTAATTTTTTACATAATGTAGAGTATGTAAACAATTGAAATTTTAAATATTTTAATGATTTTTCTTGAATTTTGTTAATAAATAATTAAATATTTATATAAAATTTACATTTACATATTATTTACCCAATGTAAACAATTAAAAATTTTAATTTTTATGTTTTATTATTAAAATTTTTTAATTGTTATTTAATCTTTATATTGTTTATTTACTTTTGAAATAATGTTTACTTGATTATTTACTTAATAATTTATTTTAATTATAATTTTTATACTTCTTTTTATTTATTTACTTGTTAATATTATTTATTTATTTATT
>MINK01187963.1:0-20194 GCA_001735545.1 Phormia regina
ATGGTCCTTCGAACTGGACACTAAATAATGACAATGCAATCGCAACATCCTTAACAAAGCTAGGATTTCTAATCTATCTCAAATGTTTGATTAAACAAAATTGTATTGCTCTCTAACAAATCATAGCTAGATTAGCATTCCAACCAATAAAATTTTGTTAAAAATCAAATCCTTTTTCCTTCAACCAACACAATTTTCACGAGTGTATTTCAATGTTTAAAAAAAATTAGTAAAAAGTATTTGATTGATTGATAAGCTCGTAATTTAAAAATGTATAAATGTGTTGAAGCCTCCAAAAGAAAAAGCCAACAAACTTTAGCTAAACACATGCCTGACCTGTCTTTCTATGTCTGTCCTATGTTCGTCCGTCCATCTGTCTGTCTTTACAACTGTCTAACTATATTTATTTACATAAAATGGAAAATTGAGTTGGAAACTACAATATCTTTATTCGTTCATTATAACAGACAGAAAATTAAAAAAGGAAAAAAACACAGAAATGACTAACGATTTATGACTGAGTGAGTGAGTGACTGGCAGTAGTCGCTTGTTAAATGTTTAAATAATAGCTAAACTAAAAATGAAGAAGCAACAGTAACAGTAACAGCAGCCGCATGTCATTAAGGAGCAGCTGGTTTAGATTAGAAAAGAATAAATAGTTAGAGAAAGACAGTAAGTAGTGAGCGCATATACAGTCATAAAAGCCCATCCATAAAACTATGATGATTTTATGATGCTTTTGTGGTAAAATGGGTTGTGGTTAAAGTGAGTAACCGCAAAACTAAACTCATGCAGAGGATGCTTTTGTTTTCCACCTTCAATGTTTCAAACTACACCTACCTTTTTAACAGAACAAACAATGGCACGTTTTATTATTATTCTAACTATAGTTGTTGTTGCTGTTGAAAAGGCAAAAAAGACAGACGGACACACATATAGTTAAACTGACCTACCTATCCATAGTTATACTACAAACAAGACTAACATACTTACATACATACCTACAATAACGTAAGGATTTATATTTACATAAGTAAGTATGGTTAAGACCTTTAGTTAGTGTTCACTCACAAAAAATGCCACATAACTATATAACTACAACAACTATATATATAGTTAGTTGTTGTTACTAATGGCAGCCACTGCTAGAAATAGTAGTCACAGCAGCAGGTACTTAATGTTATGAATAACACGCTTCAAATTTTAAATTTGTTGTTGTTTCATGTTTTCATTACATGCAACAATTATTCTCTACAAAATAAATACAACTACAACTACACTACAAGAAAATTTTGTTCAGGATTAAATGATGGATTACGAAATAAATGGTCAGTGCTAACTTGTTAGTCAGTCAGTCTATCAGCCGTTACTTGAGTTATCTATGAAGCTGGATTATCATTATACCTTTGCGGTTTACCAAAAACAAAGAAATAAAAAAAAAGAAAAAATATAAAATGAACAAAAAAAAAAAAAAATCAAAGGAATCATTGTTAATCGCGTGCGGTATTTACTGCGAATTTATAGAACAATGCCTGAACATTTATATTAATCCTTTTCATCATTCCATTGAATCTATTAGTGTGAATCTATCTATATCTTTACAAAAAGGCTTAAGATTGAATTACTACCCAGCATGTTAAGGAGTATGAATAAATAAATGACTATCGATGGCACTTAAGAGAAGGGGTATTCTTTAAATAACTCACTTACACGCTGTTGTATTAAGGCATGTAAGTAATGTTTTAAGTATTAAATTAAAACAGTGGGTCAAACAGGCTGTTAGGAAGGAAAAATATGATTTTAAAAGGATTGACATTAAATGATAATATAATTATTTTAAGAGATTAACAGCCGTATTAAGAAAAAATAATGTATACTTGATAAAGGCTTACTAACTTTTTCTTAAGAAAATTTACATGCAAAAAATTAGTAAACCTTTATCAAACATACATTATTGTGAATACGGCTGTAAAAATAAACATTTTTAACTCGACGTTATTTAAATATGTCTTTCTTGAGAAATTTATTAAACTATTCTGATATCTATTAATTTGATATATATGTATAAAATTTAATAAGATTTTTATTTTAAAATTGACATTTTATTCATAAATTTTCTGAAAATTGAGTGATTCCATATCAAAAGGATATTTTCGTATTTGTTATTTCCGTTTTAAATAAAATTCGCTACAGATATTAATTCTTGCAGATGCTACTTAAATCACAATTTTTCTGAGCAAAGATTCTACCCGGTCCAAAAATTTGGCATTTCAAAAATCAAAAAGCGGTTAAATTTTTTCCAAAAAGTAATCACACTTTTTTGCTCATATCTTCTATAATATACATTGTACAAGTCTTATTTTTATTTCTTTTCTTAGAAAAACTCCTTGACTCTAAAGGGACAAGTAAATCATATACAATATATTTCGAAAGTTCAAAGGTCAAAATTGAAAATATACATATTAAAGCTTAATATCTTAAAAAACAGTATTTTAAAATTCTTAAAAAATACATATATTGATAACGAAACCAATTTTTTGTCTTCAAATTTGACCTTTGAATTTCTGATATATAAAATTAAGTCTATATCGTTAGAAAGGTAATATCGTGGTCTTTAATAGGCAGTAACAACATGTATCTGCCATGTATATTTAAGAAGTTATTAAAAGTTAAATTGGTATTCATTTGTAAAGATTTTTATTCTATTGTTTTGTTTGGTTTTAAATCAACCTATTACCGTACCAAAAAGAAATATGGGTCTGAAATTTCAAGTTTTCGGAAACATTTGCAATGATCAAGGCTTGTAATGAATTTCATTGAAATCGAAGATGTCAAATCCGATCGCCATCCATTAATTTTAATCTTTTCAATTTGAATGAAACAAATGTATCACTGTGGGTGACCTTCAATTTTCAATCAAATCATAAATGAAATGTTGATGATTTTTTACAAAAATTCTCATAATCGAGGTGACCAAATTTGGAGGTCCACACTACATCCCCCAGACTCGCTAAGAATCTGTCCTATATCAAGTCAATTGGCATACAATTTAGGACTGTCCATGTGAAGTTTCATTCAAATACTTCCAGCGGTTCTAAAGCTACAGAATTATTTTAAAAAATTTGTTTTTGGGGACCACTGTACACCGTCTTATTTTTCATATCAGTTTTCATTAAAATTTATTAAATATATTCTAGTGAAAATAAAATAAATTGTAAAATTAAGTATGATTTTATTTTCTCTAAAAATCTACTTAATTGATTTAATTAATTTATTAATTAAAAAGGATTTTTTGTTTTGTCAAAAATTGTTTTATTTTTAGTAAAAAATTGGGAAAACTAAAGTTTTCACTTGATTAATTAATACAATTAATTAGAATATTATTGCAGATTTTTTACATTTTATATTTTTAGTAAGAAAAAAATAAACGAATTGTTTTTCTAATTTTTAGGAAATTTTTTAAGTTTTAATACAGAAACTAAAAGAAAATGAAAATATATAGAGGAATTATATTTTAAAATTATTATTACCGTCTTTTTTTAATTAAATCGTTATTCAACAAATATATTCAAGTAAAATTAAAATAAAAACAAATTTTAAGTATGATTTTATTTCTTATATATTTACATGTTTAATTCATTCAATTATCTACTTGATTGGTTTAATTAATCTCACATTCATTCAACTTTCTTCTTAATTGATTTAATTAATTTATTAATTGGAAATATTTTTCTGTTTTTTTTTTTTTTTAATTTTTTACAGTNNNNTCATCATCATCATTAAGTGTCATAAATATTGTTCAAAACCTCAAGATATTTCCGCTTAATTTTACTAATCTATATTATTCAAACTAAATACCACTGTGCCAAACTAAATCACACCGATAAAAGTTGTTATTATTGTTCTCTTAGGGATAAGCCTAATTTTCAAACTCAGTTAAGGAAAACTATTTTAAAGCCAGAAACAAAAATCTCAATAGATAAAAATGTGGTAGTTGGCTGGTGATTATGAATTTATGATCCATTGAAATCTTTTAAAAGTAAACATTTAAGGCAGCCAATAGTAGACAGAGAGACAGCCACATACATACATACAAAGATTTAAATGTAACAACATAAGGATTTATTATCTAAGTATGTGTCTGTATATGTTGTATTTAGTAAGTATTATTTAAACAGTTTTCTTGGTTATAAGTATTGATAGTTTCTTAAAAATTCTTAGCCCAGTTAAGTAAATGATTTTTTCAAGAGTGGCAAAGAAATTTCCCAGAAATTAAATCAACATATTTTCATTATAACTCAATATGCTAAATATGCTAAATACCATATATAGTACATATTTCAAAAAAGAATGCTGCTATTTTTTGGTTTTCGTTAAGATTATTATTTGATGAACTGTTTTACCATAATATATGTATGTATGGCTGCCTTAGATTATTTATACAAGAACGTGCTGTCGCTAATCATTATAAGCGGGGTATTTTGCAGCTTTACCACCGCCTTTTCAATCCCTTTACTTTTACTCTCTCATCTAACTACTGCATGAGTGCTGCTGTATATCTGCCGTTTTACTTTTTTTTTGTCGGCTGGCATAAGAACTTAATCGTTTCGACATTTAAGGTTGTACCCTGGTGGTATCAATTACTTTATAATAGTTTTAGTAACAAATATTATTTTTTTGCTTTTTATCCAGATTTAAATGTATTTGATCGTGATCAGCTTAAATGTTGTCATCTCTTAATTGTTGGCATATTTTTATTAGAGATTGTTTTTTTGGAAAGTTTTCATTTTTAATCTTAGGAAATTATCCAAATGATTATATCGTTGTAATAAGTGAAAATTATTTGAGATTTAATTGAGTAGCGGGAAAAATTAAATTTTTTAAGCTTGAGTTTAGCAGAGGAAATCATTAATGGATTGGGTGTTAAGTTGTTAAGAGAAGTCAAAATATTTTTATAAGTTGAGCAATGATGAGATGGAGATTATTACATATGTTTAACTGATTGTTGTTTGAAATTTCTATTTTCGAAGTGGCTATTGATCCAGAGAGTATGGAATTTTTATTTAGAGAGTTAAAAATGGAAAAAAACACAACAAGGTTTATACTTATGGATAGAAAACAGTTTGTTTGTGCCCGTTATTTCCCTAATAAAATTGCATGCCCTATGATTCTATTAAGTTCAAAAAATCCATATAAATAAAATTGAAAAACTTTTCTATAAAATTATTAAAATAAAATAAATTAATAAGATAAGATAATAATAAAATAATTAATAATAGGTCACTACTGAAATGGTAGTTCGGCAATTTTTTCCCATCAGGTTATGAGCATTTTTTGTATTTTCGAAAAAATAAAATAATAAACAGAAAAAGTTATTACCCTCTCTTTTCAATTAACAAAATATTTTAAACTTTTATCAAAATGTAATAAATATATTAAAAAAAAAAAAACAAATAAAAAAATAATAAATAAAAAAATAAATTTGAATATGATTTTCGTTCCTATACACATTTTTAATTCATTTAATCAACTACTTGATTATTGATTTAATTAATTTATTAATTGGAAATATTTTTTTGTTTTACATTTTTTATTGTTTTTTGTAATTGATATAATAATTTTGGTGAGAGGGGCTAATTTGAACAAGTTTTTAATTGAATGAATTATTTTCATATATATTTGTTAATTGGTGACTTTTTTCTGTGTACTTATAAAAAATAGGAAAAGTTTCCATTGTATTGTCAGACACTGTATAAAGATGTAAGAGAAAATTACTTTTTATTATATATTATTTTTTTATCTGACAAACAGTTTCGGAGTTATTCAGACACACTGGATTTATGTTAAAAATAAAAAAAAAACAAAATCGTTAAAACACTTATTTCTAGATTACTGCGAAATATGTAGGTAGCATATAAAAATAATATTAATGTAGATTTGAGACATTTTTATTCTGGATCTTTTGGTATAAAATTCCATTGAATTCCACCCTTTCGTATAGTGGCCTTATTATAAGGGGAATTATTAGACACATAAAAATTAGATCTGATGAAAAAACTGAAACCTCATACTTCTTGAGCATATTAAAATCCATCAAGTGCAAATATTTATTTTTGGGATGGATTTTTTTTGCGATCAGTGTTATGTAGTTTAATTTAATATTCTATGGTCTTATTACAAAATCTTTTTGATGTGAGAAAAAATGTTATAAAATAAAAAAGCCAATTTATAAAAATATAATTTTTTACAAATTTCAAACAATTCAAATTACACAATCATTACGTAATAACAACAATATGTAAATGAAATAATAAAAATTATGATTTTTTTTTTAATTTTTCTGTTACCTGTAGTATATCGTAATCATGTACTTTAGACTGATATATTGTTTATTTGTTTTTGATTTTGAATTGTGATGCGTAAATATAATTTTGAAAAAGAAGTAAATAAATAAAAAATAATATGATTTCAATTAAATATTGTATATGACTATGAAAAACAAGTGAAATATAGTTGATATATTCTATATATATATTTAAAATGTTCTTTTAGAAAAACTTAAAATTAATATTGTATATAGAATAAATCAATTAATTAAAACTAAGCCTACACAAAGTGTATTTACGCATTAATGAATTACATATGAATAGGTGTTGGGAAATAAAAAATAATAATCTCTATGTATCGTAATTAATTTGTATAACAAATTATTCACTTTATTGTCGTTGGATAAATGATATTTTGTTCCATAATTGATGATGTGTGTCCTATTATTGGTTTCTGTGTAATTTCAACATTTAAGCATTATATTCTAGTGTAAATAATATATGTATTTTTTATTGCTTAATTTGTTTAAAACTTAATGTAAATTAGATTTTATAATCTTACCTGTTTTTCCATGTGAGAAGTTGTTGAATTTTTTCTTGAGTGCGGCGGATTTGGTGCTAAAGTATGTGAATCAATTTGATCTTTCGTTGAGGTTGATACAGGATTGGATGGTATATCAGATATAGCGGGAGTAGGTTTAAATTTACGTTGAACTTTTTCACAATCACGCATTGTATTTATGAGTAAACGGAATAGTTCCCAATGACCAAAACTTAAACCAAGAACCTGTTATAAACATTTAAAAAATGTGCCATAAAATTTATTTTCATTTTTTTGCTAGATGTATTTTGTCTTTATTGAATTTACTACTTATTTACTAATTACCTGTTTCAAATCATTCAATTCACAGTATTTAAGAACGCGTCCATTAATAGCATTTTCCCTTAAAACGGGAGCTAATTTCGTTAAAGCTGGTTTTAAATCTTCTACACGTTCTATTAAGCTTATAACACCCTCCACAGTAAGATCAGAAAGTTTTGTTTGTAAAATATCATCCTAATATATAACAAGAACATTAAAATTATTAATTGTGAGCAAAGATATTTTTTAAAAAATAAAAATTTTTTAACAACACAACACATTTACTTTTTTCTTAAAAAAAATGATAATAATTTTAAACATTGAAATTTAAATTTCAAACTTACCCCAAATGAATCGACAGGTGAACTTAATAAAGGAGTCATGGGCGGTTCTGTGCTAGAACTCAAATTACGTTGTCTTAGTTCCTGCATGGCATATTCATTGTGCAGTAGCTGATATGGTGGATAAGGACCCAAAGGTGAAGGCACATAAGTAGTAGGTGTTGGTGTCAAACGTACCGATGGTTGAACACTGGGGCGATTTTGTAAAACCACAGAACCTTCATCTTCAATTGATTGTTGATCCTCTGCATTAAAAATGTATGTTTAATATGTTTTCAATACGAAAATCTATTAAAATTTTTTTACCTTTTAATACTTTTCTTAAATATGGATCTAAATTAATGGTAAATGGAAGAAATATACGTAAATCCGCAACTAAGAGATCAGATTTGTGCAATTGCAAAAAGGCATCCAATTTTCGTTCATCACGATCTAATTCTAATAAAGTAGCAGCTTCACGTAAACAGGCCAATTTCGGACGTACTCTTAAATAAAAATTCATATTAAACTGTCTCTTAAAAGAGTTATTACTATAAATATTCTAACTTACTTTTCATAAACAGTTTGTAAGGAAACACTATCATCAAACTGATCCATAAATTGATCATGATACAAGACAATCATACTGGCTCTTAAAGGCCATTGTTCGGTTAAATTAATCCAAGAACTTAAACGATACCAACTAAAATCAATTTGGAATGCTTTCAATAAACGCACTGCATGAACAAAATAATAAAAAAAAATTATATATTTAAAATCCAAAAAATATATATCATATATTAGCCACTTACCGGTAATATAAATAACATTCATCAGACGTCTCATACTACGAGGATTAACATCGCTGAAATAATCATCTGTCAACATTATCTTCGACATATCTAAAACACCTTGTGGATTTTGACCCAAACGATGGAGATTGGAACCAATTGAACTAGCCACCGATTCCGAAAGGCGTAATTTTTTACCCGGTCCTGAGGCACGATTTCCACCTGCCATAGGTCCTCTTAACTTTTCTTGACTAGACATTATTTCTGAAGCATTTGATAAACGTCTGGCGGAAATAGAATGACCCAAAGTGGGTGCGTCATCGCCTTGTAACTCCCCATAATTACGTTTAAATAACAAGGCAGTCATTTGGGCTCTTTGTACTTTTCTTAAGCCAGAATTTTGCAAGTAAACTGGTAGATGTATTAAATTTCTAAGGAAATCATGACCACCAATACCACCTTCTGTGAAAAGACGACGACTATTGGCCTCGGCTGCTTTAGCAATAACATGGGGATCGACAGCAATAAGCACAACAAATGGTCGATTCGGCGAAGACAGTAAAGTTTGTATAGCATTGAGAACAGATAGAATTCTTTCGGTATCACAGGAGTCTAAGGCATCAACTACGCCTACCAAGCGACTTTGTTGGTTTGTGAAAGCATCCAGGCACTAAAATTATGTAACAGACAAATTAAACCTCCAAACTAATAACATAATATAAATAAAAGCAGCTAATCAAAAACATACCTTCACCATATCAGTCATTAACGCTACTTCGGCGCCCAAAGCCGTTAAGGGAGCACCTTCATTAGAACGTACTGTTCGCTTTAGGTGACGACCTTGTGACACAAACAATGATCCTACCGCTTTGGCCAGCACATGAAGGTTCGTACAAATTATACAAATAAATACAGCACATATAACATAAATGGTCACCAAAACATTATCACGATCTACATTGGTGCCGTGTGCAAAATAGGCCACCACCAACGAAAGACCAGCAATTAAAGCAAGTAATCCAATCTCAAAGATTACCACTATAGGAATACAACACATGCGACGCCAACGCCAGCCGGCTGTAACTTTTAAAGGTTTAGGCCGAAAAGCTCTATACAGTCTAGTCGACAACCAACCATAATGTACTTCGATGGCCTCGAATAGAGACGCCAGCATGTGAGCTACAGCTCCCTCACCCGTAGGAGATGCACCGCTAGCTTCGGCAAAATGGAAACGTACTGGTTTCGCCGTTGTATCGGCCTGAGCACCTGGTGGATGACAAAAGGCCACTTGCAGTATTAATCTTAGACGTCCAATTCGCTTTAGGATTCCATGATCGATAGAGTAGGCCCAATACATGTCCATTTGATAATTACAATAACGTATTATAGCTAATAGCACATAAGCAAACACAAGGAAACTAATACCAGCTACGCCGCCCCACAGTGCCGACCAAGTGGCCAAACCCACTATGGTGCCCAGTATTAAAGCTAAATGAAAACATACTAAAAATAATAGACCACCTGTTTTCAATGGCGGCTCAGCCCATTGTCGCGCAAAATTTGTCATTTCATCTTTAAGTTTATTAAGCAGGAAAGATTTACCACTACCCCATTTGGCATACAAACCCACCGTTATGGGTGTCGTTAAAGTGGGATCACTCAAGACATCAGCTAGGGCAGAGGAATACAATTCATAGCCCAGCATACCTTCAGAGTCTTCATTCGTATTCAAACGCCGCGAACCAAATACTTGGCCTAAAATTGTCTTTTGATGAGAGGTATCTATAACATAGGGCGTCTCGCCCGACTTATTGGGTCTATACAACAATTGACTGTTTTTGGGATTTCTTAAAAGGGCTTCTACAATCGCCTTTGAGCGAGCACGCATGGCAATGTGTAGGCAAGTATCACCCTTCTTATCACTAGCACCAACCTTTGCTTTACGATCTAACAACATTTGTACTATCTCCAAATTTCGATTGCGCACAGCTTTCAGTAACGCTGTATCGCCATCTTTGGTAGCAGCTTCGAGATCAGGATTAGTTTGTAACAAAATTTTAACTATATGATTGTGACCCTTTTCCACAGCAGTATAAATGGCCGTCTTACGATCTTTACCCTGAATATCAACATCGGCATGTTTTTTCAATAAAGCCTCCACCACACTACGATGGCCGCCTTTTACAGCATGTATAAGCGGTGTATCACCAGCACGATCTTGTATATTAATATAAGCACCAGCCGAAATTAAGGCAGCAGCAATTTCCTGATAACCTTCACGAGAAGCAATTGACAGGGCAGTCATGCCATCTTTGTCGAGGGCATTGACATTAGGTTTCTTCTCTAGCAGAGATATAACACAATCTGTATGGCCGCCAGAAACAGCCACCAATAAAGGAGTCCAAGAATACATGCCAGCTGTATCTACATTGGCTCCAGCCTTTAACAGTGTATCAACTATTTCCACATTTCCTTTACGACAAGCCCACACTAAGGCAGTCGTACCATATTTATCACCCACATTTACTTTAGCACCACGATTAACTAACATTTCTACAATCTCCTTAAAACCGCGGCCAGCAGCCCACAGTAGTGGACCCAAGTGATAATTACCATGGACATTAACATCGGCTCCTTTGTCCAAAAGAAAACGCACTAATTCAGTATGACCACGATAAGCGGCCCACATTAGCGCCGTCCAACCTCCCTAATATATAAACAAATAAAAAAACGTATTAAAATTACCCAAAAATAATTTAAAATAAATCAAAAATCTTACCATATCACGATGTTCTAAATCAGCACCATGATCCAATAACAATTGGACAATATCGTAATGGCCCATTTTCGAGGCACACAACAAAGCTGTCCAATTGTCATTGTCTTCGGCATGAATATCAGCACCACGGGCTAAAAATTCACGTACAAAAGCTGTTAAACCACGACCAGCCACAACCATGAGTACCGTAGTGCCATTTTCGTCACGATCATCAACTGATAAATGACGACTATCTAAGATAGAACGTAGGCCGGATAAATCGTTAGAATCCACATATTGTAGAAGTGCTCGATGTCCCAACGAACCCATAGAGTCTCCAAAACGATTGAGGTTCTAACAGAAAAAATAAATAAATAAATAAAAAATAAAGTTAAATCATTTTAGTTTTACAATATTACAATACATACATAAGTAAATGTATTTTTTTTAATAAAACTGTTAAATAGTTAGATAATTAAATAAAATCATTTAATAAACATGCTTCAGAAGGGATCTTTAGTATTATATACTAACATTAAAAAAATAATAAACTGGAATTTATTTATACCTAAAAGTATTTAAATAAATTAATAAAAAAGCATAACAGTTCAAATTTTCATTAATTAAAAAAATAAAATAACAATAAAAATTAAAAAATAAAATTAAGAAAGTTATTAGTAATTTTTGTTATTAAAATGAGCCCGGGTTCACACACAGCAATTTTTCTTGCGGCAGGAGAAGAGAATACTAAACTATACATTCTCTTTACCTGTCTCGTCTACAAAGTCCGATTTGCGGCAAGAAAAATGGCTGTGTCTGAACCCCGACTAATTAAAATTTTTCGAAAAGAAAAAAACACAGAATTTTAATTAAGAAATTTTAGAGATTAAATATATTTTAGTAAGAAATTTGTTACTATTGCATTGAACGGTAATTTTTTTGTTAAAGCGAGTTTTTAGTTTTTAGCGATTTTTGAAATTAACAAAAATTGTGCGTTTCTACATACATACATATGCAAATACTATTAGATTGCATAAAAAAAATCAGTCAATTTTATATGTGTAGAAAAACTTGTGCATAATCCTTATATCCTTAAGACGTTTTTTTAAGGATAATGTTATATTTTGTCACACATATAAAATAAAATAGAATTATAAAAATTTGATGAATTTAAAAAAATCTTCAGATATATTATTTATTTTTTTTTATTATCAATATTCAATAACCTAGTCTCTGGGCCATAAGCGGTTACATATTTCAACTTAAAATTAATTCTACTTATAAAATATATTATGTTTATACGCGCGATAATTGCAAATAAAAATAACTTATATATTTCTTTATATGTCGATCCAGATGGGATAAATAAAACTATTATCATCTATAATACTTTTCGCGAGTTACTAACTTACAAATTAAGTAATAACTCACTGTTTATACAGCAAAATTATCATATCGAAATATTTTTAATTGCGTGTAAATGGTGCATATAAACGTAATAATAGTCGTCGTTCACACAAGGAAATTTTAATTTTTTGTGAGAGAGAGAGAGAGAGCAAGAAGGAATATAAACGAGTGCTGGGGGTCACCTTTGACAGCCTTTTTACCTTCTCAGCTCATGCTACTGCAATCTCGCACAAACTGCGAAGTAGAAACAAGGTTCTCAAAGCGCTAGCCGTCAGTACTTGGGGTATGGACAAAGAAATCTTGTTAGCTACATACAAAACGATTGGCCGGTCAGTTGTTAACTATGCTGCTCCAGTTTGGTCCCCTTTATTGAGTGATACGCAGTGGAGAAATCTACAAAGCTGTCAAAATGCAGCCTTAAGGACCGTCACAGGCAGCCTACAAATAACCTCCACACACCACCTACATAAGGAAACGAAGGTACTACCGGTCAAGGAACATAACGTAATGTTAACCAAGCAGTTCCTCCTGGGATGTCATCAGAGGGAACATCTAATTTTCAACATCACACGGGCATGTCAGACATGACCTTCGTAAGTACGAGGAGAACATATAAAGATATGTTCAGGATCCATTGGACCGCAACTCGTACTTGACAGCTTTAAACGACATTCAAAGGGACGCCATCGATTCCGCCGTTTCAAGTTACCGCTTGAATATTGTTTTAGGAGGCCGTCCACCGCCTGTTGCAGATAAGGAGAAGATCTGCCGCAGAAAACAAGAGTAGTTCTGGCTCAATTGAGGTCGGAATGGAGCAACAGGATGAATACATACTGGTCTCGCATAGACCGTGTCATCCCCAACTTATTCCCAGCGTGTGGTGAAGGCCCACATGACACTCACCATATTTTCAACTGTCCTGCGAACCCTACTTCTCTGTGTCCAACGGATTTATGGACACAACCAGTGGAAGTAGCACAGTTCCTCGGACTTGACCTCGATGCAGAATCCTCAGACTGAAAATTGTTAAGATGTTCTAGCTGCTACAACAACAACCAACGAATGCAAACCTGAGTGTTATGGGTGTCTACCAATGATGTACTGTGAAATTCGTTTTGTTTTTCTTTTTCGTACTTTAAATCATAAACAAATCAAGGAAATTAAAGTAAGAGTTGCTGAAGTAAAATTTTATGTGAAATCAATTTCAGAAATAAAAAATTGCTTTGTGTGTATTTGGACATATAAAATCCTATTTGGTTTGAAAATTGTCAAGAAATCGACTTTCTCGTTGCAGATATTCGATAATAGTCGAAAAAAAAACCGAAAATAATCGGAAAAAGTCGAAAATAGTTGGAAGAAATCATAAAGTCGAAAACTGTTGGAAAAAATCGTAAAGTTGGAAGAATTCGAAAATAGTCAGAAAAATCGAAAATAGTCGGAAAAAATCGAAAAGTGGAAAATAATCGGTAGAAATCAAAAAGTCGAAAATAGTCGGAAAAAAACGAAAAGTCGGAAAAAGACGAAAATAGTCGGAAAATAGTCAGAAAGAGTCGACTATTCCAAATTAAAAAGTCGACTTATTGTTCAAACAATAAAACCCTACTGGCTTACTTACAAAATCTCTTCTAAATAAGTTTTAAGCGACCGTTCATAAATTCGCAAGACATAATCCTAAGCAAGAATAGAATAGAGAAGACGTTTTTCTTCTCTTACCCACAAAGTTAAAAAAGCGGTACAAAAAAATAAATACTGAGTGTGAACACCGACTAACCGATTTTCATCAAAGAGAAATATTTCATCCCCATAGAAGACCGGATATTATTATACAGCAGAATAAAATTACAATTTTGTATTTTTATATATAATACGAAAGTTATAGTACTTTTGTATTATGTTCACACTAGTCGAATATTTCAGCAAATTTGTGTTACCACTAGTTTTACAAGAAAATGATATACCGTTGTTTATTCTAGCAAATGATTTATAAGAGAAAACAGCGCCATACAAGTGTCTTTAAAATGTTGAATATGATTAATGATAAAAATACTTTACCCTTAAAAAGTAGAAGTAGAAGCAAATATTTTATATAATGGTTACTTCTTTTTAGTCAAATATTTTATTAGTCAGATACTTATACTAGAATTGGTAGAGTTTACCGAACTAAGGAACCTCATTTTTATATTATTATTTCAGTCTTATAAGTCAAACAAACAAACAAACTAAGAACAGAACAAATTATATATAATGGATCAAATTTAAAAATTGGTAGGATCCCAACAAACAAGTAATGGAAAATTTAACTAGAAGAAGTTTAGAATTAACTTTCCTTGAAGAAGGTCAGTTATAAACGATATATGGAGTGCGATCGAAAAAATCTTAACACACGTTTTGCCTTATAACTTTTTTCTGAAACAATATTAAATTTTTTTTTTTGATATAGTTATCATGGAATAAAACTTCAGTTATTATTTTTAATAACAACCACGATGATTTGTCGTCATTTTCATTGAAATGACTGACAAAATAGAATTTCTTGCTATAAATAATTAAAAAAAGTTAAAAAAATCCAAATAGGTCCTACAAATAATTGGGCATAGAATTAAATTTCTGCCATCAAACTGTTTATAATATATTAAATAATATTAAAAAATATAATAATATATTAAATAGTACCTAATAGCATTTTTGAAATAAAAATTCCACAGGCAATTTTTGGATTCCTTTAGAAATTATTTTAGAATAATAATTCAAATTTAGTATCATTTAAATCTAAATATTTTTCGTTTTAAAGTGATTTTTTCTCAATTTTGTTTAGCTTTCTATTTCTCAATATAAAATAAAACTTTTTCAATAACAAAAATTATATTTTTGCAAAGTTACATCTTATCAACTTAAATTAGAGACCATAATAATGGTGTAATTTACATTTAATTCCATCAACAAATTTATAAGTTCTTTCACACAAAAAAAAAACTTATCATTTTTGAAGTGGCCTGTAAACCCTTAAAACAAATAATTTTTTAACATCCAAGAAAAATATTATTGATTTATCATTTAAATCATATAATTTTCCTTATTTATTTTATCGCAAACTTATTAAAAATAATTCTTTGGCCAATTATAAAAAAACACACATTACGTAGAAATTAAAAATGTTAAAAATATTATATAATTATGTATTTAACAATTATAATTTGCAATTAACAAGAAATTAGTTTAATGAAAATAATTCAAGTGTTAAGATATCAAATAATTGAACTTGAACTAGATGAACGAAAAAAGAAATATCCTAAGAAATAAATACATGAAATTCCTAAATTGGAATAATGTTTGAAAGTAATAAATGATTATAAATTTATTTTGAATTTGCTATCATGTCTTTACCATTTTTTTTTTAAATTAAATTCATTCCGTTTTAAGTTAATTTTTCATATTATTTGCAATCATTTCATAATTTATTGCTCATTATTTTTCAATATGAAGGCATACATTTCTGTCACTCAAAACAATTTTTAAATGAAAAATTACAAAGTAAACAAAATCCCAACTTGTCAACTTATCATTCGTGTGTTTAAATGATTGATAATAATGCAAACAAAAATACAAGATAAAA
The DNA here is from genome assembly GCA_001735545.1 of Phormia regina. Classification (NCBI taxonomy): domain Eukaryota; kingdom Metazoa; phylum Arthropoda; class Insecta; order Diptera; family Calliphoridae; genus Phormia; species Phormia regina. The sequence goes on from MINK01187963.1 coordinate 16,078, forward strand.
AAATCAACAAAAATCATAAAAAAAAAATTATGATAAATTAATTTTTGACAGTGGAAAAGTAAAGGATAAGGAACTGTCAAACTGGCGTTTAAGGTTAATTATTTAGGTATTTGCTTTTTTTTGTTTTTGCGTCAAACTTAAGACATTTATTGGAAAACGTTAAAACCCATCTAAATTAATTATAATATTTTGTTAAAAGTTATTTTTAAAAATTAAATATTTTTAAGAAATTTCTGTTAGTCACTGAGATAAAATATTGGGAAGCAATTTTTGATTAAATATTAGTTGTTATCTAAATATTGTTTATAAAGTTTCCAGGCATTGTATTTTAAACTTAATTACATATATTTAAAAATATAGTTTGATTAATTAATGGCTGATATATGTTAAACCCTTTAACCGAGGGTTCTTTTTATAAAACCTCAAAAATTGACTGAATTTTTCGAAAAGCCAAGTCACCCACCAGTTTAGTCAAGTAATGAATCATAAAAAATGATTTCGAAATTGGCGGAGAATAATGAAAAATACTATATATTTTAGAAAGATTATAATCCCAGGAAAAATATATTAGTTCTACAACTAGTTCCAGAACATATTAAAACGTAGCCTGTACTTGTTCACATTGGCGTTATGACCAATTGTTTTTTGTTTTGAAATTGTCACCTCCAGAACTATTTTTGTGAAAGTATTAGCCAGCCAGTACTCTTTCCATGGAACGGTACTAGAACTAGTTCTTTCAACTATGATTTTTGTTCGAAATTGTCACATTCAAAATTAGTGCTATAAATCATTAGGGAACGATTTCAGAACCTGTTTTTTTATTTTTATTTTAACGCGCTATTTCCTAAAGCCCTCTTTTAAATTTAATTTAATTTTGAAAATACTTTTTTTATATTTGGAATTTGTGAAATTTTCTATACAAGTTTTTTAAACAGTTCTATGAAGTTATTCGAGAATCATTATTTTGTTCTTAAAAGTGATGTAGAAGTCATACACAATTGTTCTTAAGCATTAGTTCTCTAAAACATTATTTAAAACCACAAATAGGTTCTGCTCCATTGGTGTCCGAATTGGTTACAATACCGAGGATGTTAAAAAAGTTTTTTTACAAAAGATCTTTATATCTACCATTACGTTTATACGCACGTACAGTGTTATTAATTCCTTTTAAGTTCATAGAATTTTCGATGATAATAGTTTCAAATTTCGCATTTGCTTTTAGTGGCTTTTAATATTTTTTGTACAAACTAGGGATGTGCATTCATTCATTTTTTGTAAATTTATTTTACTTTATAGACTTTTGACCAGACAATGACATCATGTGGATATTACAATTTGATAGTGTGGTGAGACTTCTCAATGTTGAGACACCAAACTTTTAAGTTGCAAAAAAGTTGTGCGGATTATAAAAATAATTTGCTTAAACGATTTTCTAATTTACAAATGATTTCAATATTAACAGTATTGTCAACTTTTAATTTTAAGAATGCACTGAAAATGCGTAAAAATGCTCTTTAGTATCAAATTGCATTAGTTCTACAAATTAAAATTGTATGTACAGTTTCTTCTTGTTGTATAGTTGTTTTACCCATAATATAGTTTTCGATGGTAAAAATTATCAAGCTATTGTTAAATTTTTTAAATATTGTGTTACTAAAAACTATTAAAAGGCACTGAAAAAGAGACTTAAAAATTTTCCGCGTTAAAAAGCACTAAAAACAGTGCTAGAAGCACTAAGTTGACAACACTAAATACGCATGTTGAAAAATAACAGATTTATTTCAAAGTCAGCTGAGAAAATAACTAATCTCATAAATATTCTGAATCAGGAGATTCGAAAGCATTTTATTCGAAATATAGACATGAACTCCTAAAAGTTAATGTCCTACTTTATAGAGTTCGGAGCGAAAAAAAATGCAAAAAAAAAAAAACGAGAGAAGAAGAAGCTGAGAAAATAACTAATATCATAAACATTTATTCTCAATCAGCAGCTTTGAATGCATTTTAGTCGAAATATAGACATGAAATGCTTACATAAAACTTATTTATGTTAAATTTCTTTAAAATATTTCAATTTTTAAGGTATGTTTGAGTGTTAAAACTCTATTGCACCGCGTCGCGCAGCAAAACCTTGTGAGAACTCCTGCTTTAGTGCATTCATATTTTAAAAAAATATCTTAATAGATTTTGTCCTCCCCTTCACCTTATTTTTTTTCTAGCGTTCATTCCTATTTTAATTTGTGCGTATCTTTTTGATCATTTTTGAAACTTTTTTTCATAAAAAAATGCTGAGTAATTTAGTAACTGAAAAAACCCAATTAAGTATTAGGACACAGTTCCTAACATATAATAAAAATGTCAAGTAGCTATCAGTTTCAAAGTTTTTTTTTTAACGTATACAAAATACAGTTAGGGACAAAACTATTTGTACACCCCATGCATTTCGCGTATCTTCAATAATTTATAAAGAATAAAAAATTATTATATGTAGTTTGTTGCTTTACCATTCACCAAGACAACTTAATTCTCCTCCCCAATCACCTGACTTAAACCCCATCGAGCACTGTTGGGTAAAGTCGCTACAAAGCACGTCCGAAGCAGGGATGAACTTAAAATTGCTTTGGAGGAAGCCTGGAAGGAAATATCTCCAGATGAAACGAGAAATTTGGTCCGATCGATGCCCAGAAGATTACAGGCCGTGATAGATGCAAAAGGAGGACCCACAAAATATTAAATTTTTCCAATATAAGTATTATAAGTAGGTGTAGATTATATGTACAAATACTTTTGTCCCAATGAATTTTCATTATTTTGTATTTTTTTAAATAATGTGTTGGATATTATTATTTTTTTTTATAACTTAATTAAATAAAAATATATTAAAAATAATACTGCATACGACAATTTTAAATTCTTTATAAACTATTGAAGGTATACGAAATATATGAGGTGTACAAATAGTTATTAAATAAAAATATATTAAAAATAATACTGCATACGACAATTTTAAATTCTTTATAAACTATTGAAGGTATACGAAATATATGAGGTGTACAAATAGTTTTGTCCCTAACTGTATATGCGAAACTTTAGTAGACTTACTTGTATATTTAATTTCATGTTTCTAAGTTAAATATTACAGGAAATTCAAAAAATACCATTAGAAGAACAAAAAAAGTACCACAAAGTCCCCTGTTATGGATTCTCATTCACTTAGGACCACATAACCCTAATTTCATGTTTCTAGGTTCATAATTTTAGAAAATTCAAAAAGTACCATTCAAATAACAAAAAAGTACCACAAAGTCCCCTCTTATGAATTCTCATTAACTAAGGACCACATATCCCAAATTTCATGTTTCTAAGTTCATAATTATAGAAATTTCAAAAAAGTACCATTAAAATAACAAAAAAGTACCACAAAGTCCCTTCTTATGGATTCTTATTAACTAAAGACCACATATTCCTAATTTCATGTTTCTAGGTTCATAACTAAAGAAAATTCAAAAAACTCATAGGACCATATATCTTTAAGTACCACGAATTCCACTCTTGTGAATTCTTATCCACATAGGACTACATTTACTTAATCTTATGTTTCTAAGTTTAATGTAATTGAAAATTCATTATTAAGTTTGAATAAAATGTAATTTTCCGCCTTTACCCCTTTTACGTAAATACCTGTAAATATTTCAAGAAAAATGAAACAAAAATTTGTCTTGTCATGTTTTCTTATGATAGAAGCCATAATAACAAAAAAATTGTTAGGAAAGAGCAAATTTTTATTTTAAAATGTTGTGAATTAATAAGAAACTAATATTATAAAATCATTAAACATTATATGAATATATGTATACAGATGACAATAAAATGGAAACTTTTCCTATTTTTTTTTTAAATGGAACAAAGTTCAAAATAAATTTAAAAAATTATTAATGTTTTTGGAGAAACAAATTTGATACACTTTTAAAGAAATAAACAAAATTAAGAACAAAATTATTAAAATTCTAAAATACAAACGAAAATTAAAATTATATAAATATGCAACTGACAAAAACAATGGAACTTTATGGTCTGAAAGTTTGATAAGAATAAGTTTGTGGTATCCTTTATTTTA
>MINK01187964.1:8440-19303 GCA_001735545.1 Phormia regina
TAAATAAATAAATAAATAAATAAATAAATAAATAAATAAATAAATAAAAAATTAAAAAAAAAAATATATATATATAATAATCTTGGGTCTATGCAGTAGCGTGAAATTAAGAAATATTTGCAATGAATCTGTGTCTCCAAAACTACTGTTTGATTTGAATTAAAATATGTGTAGAGGGGAACCTGATCTTTCAGAAAGCCACCCTCTGATAACATGGGACAAGCTCCTCGGTTTCCAATTTTACTTAATAGAATATGTAAAAGTTTTAAAAAATCTTAATAGAAAAATTATTATTTCTCATGTGTTTTATAAAAAATTTATATGTGAATTTTTGGCATTTTTTTTAAATAAATAAAAGAAATAAAAAAAATTTAAATAGTTTGTGTGGTAAATGTAATTTATTGCGAGTAACATTTTCATTTTTTTTTTGCAAACTAAAGATAAACTCTTAGTATTCTATAAAATTATTGTTTTGTATGGGATATTCTGATATACAACGATGTTTTCCTACATCAAAATTAAAGAAATCTTTGTTGATATGAAATGGAGTGTAGTGTCTTAAAATTATTTTCGAGCTTTTTCCAAAAAAATAAAAAAAAACTTATAATGAAATTTGAGTGTTAAAAAAATGTTGGTATCAAATATCGATTTAACACCGATATTCTAATATATATGTGTTTTTAAAACTGTAACTAAAGTTCAAAGTATTCTAGTTTTGAGATAGTGAATATTTAATTTGTTAGAGTTGTACAATATTTGCTACGTATAATTTTAGATGTTTGAACTTGGCGTACATGTTAGAAATACTACACGTTACTCATATGATACATTGTGTGGTTTTAAAACTTTTTTTTCCTTTTTTTAAATATATAATTTATGAGCTATTTACGATATATGCTTAAATAAAAAAACAGAACAGGTCTTTTTTAATTGTTTTTAAAAAGCTTAGTTTTAGTAGGTGGTCCACCAATGACGTTAAAATCTGTAGTGATAATCTTTTAAAAAGTTTTTAAGTTTAAATTTGATTGTAAAACGTTTTTGTGATAGATCTTGTGTACTTTAAAAACAGTTAAGTATTAGGTGATGTATATAAATTTAGAGAAGAAGTATTGTCTCCGTACCATTTTTATTTGTTTATTACTTTTAATTTCACCAGCAGTGTTGCCAGAATAAAGATTTTTAAAAATTAATTATAATATCTTCCTGGAATGAACCACCGCAGGCGAAAATTTTCGCTAAATATAAAAAATTTAGGTACTTTGTGCAAATTAATATACAAAAATTTTTATATTTGCGATCTTTTGAATTTGTAGATAATTAGCATTTTTAAAACTATATTAAGAATCAAAAAAGGCTAGGAAAAAAGCTAAAAGGTAAAATGAAAACTTTGATGCTAAAAGAAAAATAAAAAGGCTAGATTTAGCCTTAAAAAGGCTAAACTCGCAACACTGCTCACCAATCTTAATTCAATTCTAAACATCTGCCATATTCATCTCACTTTTAAAATATTTTCATAACATTTTCAAAACAGAATGAATTATTTGAAATTTTGTAGACCAAATTTTTAAGAAAAATTTTATATTTTGTTTATTTTTTCTATTTGTAATTTTAGCTTTTATTTTATTTTTATATATTTTTTAATGTAGATAAGAATCTATTTATTACACATATTTACTTACAACATATTTTCATATATTTTTTTCTGTTTTGTATTTTATTTATATATAAATATATGTACGTATATGAAAATAATTTCCTTTGTTGCCATTGGGTTTAAAAGAGAAATGAAAAAAGTAGGTTAAAATAAATAATTACCCCAGGAATAAGTTGAAAAGTAAGAATTTTAATAGGGACACTAATGAAATTTTCATTATTATACAATTGAAAAAGCAATTAATAGTCGTAAAATTTAAAAATTTATGATTGAAAAAAAAAAAAAAAAAAAAGGAAAATTAAAAATTTATGATTGAAAAAAAAAAAAATGGAAAATTAACATTTATTAAGTGGAATAAATTTCATTTCATTCCTTTGCTTAAAAGACAAATAAATCACTGAAAAATGATAGCAATAATAAATAAAAAAAAAAGAGATTTTAATAATCATTTTTTTTTACTTTATTATTACCAGGGAAACCAAAAATATGCATTTGAAAGTTTTTTTTCTGTTCGTCAAATGAAGCCATTTATAAAAGATCTATCCATTTCAGAACGAATAAAGCATTTTGGTCTGGATTTTCATGTGCACATTTTTTAATATTTCACCCTTCACCTCACCCTTATAAATATTTGATTTGAATAGATACTGGTCAAGTTCTAAAAAAATTTCTGAGCAGCTTGATTTGGAAAACAGATCACCCCATTTTTTAAGTTTTTAGAACATATTTTGGTTTCCCTGATTATTACATATTTTATTTATTTTTAGATGATGCTTAATGCAGGAAAAGATGATATTAACTCTTTAACAATCATAATTTATGATATATTAGTATGCAAAAGATGTACTTTTGGAGTTGAAAGACTTAGTTTTAGCGAAATGGTAATGTCCGTCTGACTGTCGAAAATTAATGTATATAAGTACTTTAGTTGCTAATGAACAAATAATTTCGACAATTTTCCTTTAGTACTTCTATTGAGCCGTACAAATCAAATCAAATCCTAGAAAAATTCTACTCCAGAGACAGAGAGAGCCACTATAAAGAACACAAATTTCGTAAAGGGAATTCCTTTTTTTTGAATTAATTTTTTTTTACATAAAACACATTGACACTGAGAGTTGATGCATTTATACGACAATCGCTAGAGCTTACTTTTTCTCAATAGCACTAAATAACCTGATTATCACAAAACGCACATATTCACAGAGACACTAGCACACATATTCATAAAAATACATACATACATACATACATACATACATACATACATACATACATACATATGTATATATAAACGTATGTATTCGAATAAGATGGTTTTATCATTTAACGTGTAAAGTATTTGTTTTTAAATGTGTTTTGAGCGACTGAGTTCATATAGTAAATATAAAAATTTCATATGGAACGTGTGTACTCATCCTCGATTTACTGTTACTGATGCCTGATACTATTACCGCAGTTTATTCTAAGTTGTCTTATTATGTTCTCGTGACGTATTTATCTACATACATACATATATATATATGTAGCGATATGATATTCAGAACACAAAAGCCTTAGCTGACTGTCATTATGGTAAGTGTGAATACAAATATACCTCAGGGAATGTTGACAGTTACTTTAACGATAACGACGACTTTCGATGTGATTCATATTAAAGACAATGAGCAAAAACAAAATATAATCATATTAGACTTTAAGGTACTTTGTGGAATGTAGCTAAATAAAAGTACTTGTACTTTTGTGAAATAATTAAGAAATTTTGTTGTTTATATTGGCAATGAAATATCACAGACACACACTTCTACAGCAATTATGTAATTAAACGACAAATCATTTAATATTTCATTAAAAAATTTAGCATATTTTTTAAAGTTTAAATAACATATTTATATTTCTATTAACTTTAACATTTATGTATGTATATATGGTTACTACTTTGGTTCATTGTAAAACCTAGTTTATGGTCTTGATGTTTGCCTAAAGTTATAGTTATAAATTAAACTTTTCTCTTCTTAATTTATAATTTATTTTATGCATTTAATTTATCCGAATAAGTAAATAAACATGAAACATCATGAATTAAATCTTGATTTATTGTTTTCTAATGTCAGACGAAAAATACATTTTATGCACCATTTAAAAAGAGTACGAAATACTTATATTCGTATACAATTCGAGAATCTAAAAAATAAAATGTTTTAAATGTTTGTGTACTCCCAACGTGTCTTCAGAAACATTTATAACAGATAAAATTTTTGGATCTATGAATGTACGAAATGTGTTCTTTTTGTTGTGTCAGGTACCTATGTTTGTATGTTGTGTAGGTGGTTATTATAAAATGAAATAAAATAAGAGAGAGAGAGAAAAAAACACTTGAAAAAAAGGTAAAATAAAATATGTACTTTAATTTGAGGATGCCTCAAAGAAGTAAATGTACCGGATTATTGTGTAAACGTTGAAGTTGATGTTACTGTTTTTATGTATAAATAAAATATATGTAAGTATATATAGTAGATAGGTGAGTTTACAGATACATAAATTTATATACAAATATATTTGCAAGGATATTGTTGAGTTTTACAGAGTATGTGTAGTGTGGTTATAAATTATCAAAACACATCACGTGCAACATAATTTTCCATGTGAGTTGTGCAGAATTCGCTTTTATATACACACAATCACAAATACATGCATACAACTGTAAAGATGTATTGAAACATAAGTACAAACTTATATAAAACAAAAAATTTAAAACGTGAAAAGGAAAAATTAAAAATAAAAAAAAACAAATAAGAAATGAGTAAAAACTTGTAAGCAGTTAAGAGTCTATGGTTTGGATCTACTCATATAAAGCTTTTCGATTCTTCAGATTATTAAAATATTTATTTTAAAATAAAAAACAACAAATCAATCGTAAACAAAATAATTCTAAATGGACCATTTTTAATATCAATTGTGATTCAAAACTTCACTACACCAAATAAAAATAAATAGATTTTTTTTAATATTTAAACGATAACAAAAAAACATTATTTTTTCAATTGGAGGCTTATTTAAGAAACTACAGCCCATTTTAGTTTTCATAAGATTTTTAGTGAAAAATCGAAATTTTAATGAAAAACACAAAGTGATTACAAATAAAGGATATTCTCAATTGGAGGCTTATTTAAGAAAACTACAGCCATTTAGTTTTCATTTAGTTTTCATAAGATGTTGTGAAAAATCAAATTTTTATAAAACACCCAGTGATACAAATAAGAGTTAATTTTCTCAATTGAGCTTATTTTAAGAAACTACAGCCCATTTTTAGTTTCATAAGATTTTTAGTGAAACTCGAATTTTTAATGAAAAACAACAGAGTGATTACAAATAAAGTGTTTATCCTTTCCGAATTGGAGAGCTTATTAAAGAAACTACGTCCATTTTAGTTTTCATAAGAATTTTGTGGAAAAATCGATTTTTTTTATAACAAACAACAAGTGATACAACTCTTCTCACAGAGGTTATTTTCTCAATTGGAGGCTTATTAAGAAACACACCGCCTATTTAGCTTTTCATAGTTTTTTAAGTGAAAACTCGAATTTTTAATGAAAAACACAAGTGATTACAAATAAAATGTTATTATTCTCATTGGAGGCTTATTTAAGAAACTACAAGCCCATTTTAAGTTTGTCATAAAGAATTTTTGTGAAAAATCGAAATTTTTATAAAAAAACACAAGGGTGGATTACAAATAACGTTATTTTCTCAATTGGAGGGCTTATTTAAGAAACACAAGCCTATTTTAGTTTTCATAAGATTTTTAGTGCACACAAACTCGAATTTTAAATGAAGAAAAATTAAGGTGATCACAGATTAACGTCCTTTTTTCAATTGGAGGCTTATTTAAGAAACTACAGGCAATTTTAGTTTTCATATGATTTTATATGAAAAATCGAATTTTGATGAAAAATACAAGTGATCACAGATTAACGTCCTTTTCTCAATTGGAGGCTTAACTACAGCCAATTTAAGATTTCATATAATTTTATATGAAAAATCAAATTTTGATGAAAATTATAAGTGATCACAGATGAACGTCCTTTTCTCAATTGGAGGCTTATTTAAGAAACTACAGCCAATTTTAGTTTTCATATAATTTTATATGAAAAATCGAATTTTGATGAAAAATACAAGTGATCACAGATAAACGTCCTTTTCTCAATTGGAGGCTTATTTAAGAAACTACAGCCAATTTTAGTTTTCATATGAATTTTATATGAAAAATCGAATTTTGATGAGAAATATAAGTGATCACAGATTAACGTCCTTTTCTCAATTGGAGGCTTATTTAAGAAACTACAGGCAATTTTAAGTTTTTCGTTAAGGTTTTTCATATAAAATTGGGTTTCTGTATTTCGAACGATAAGAACAAAAATGTCAAAATCAGTCACTTGCTATTTAGCTTTCGACTGGTTGAATTTTTTAAAGAAAATTAGGAAAAATGCTCACAAGGACAAGGACATCATTTTGATGTATTTGGTATCCATAAATGACTTGATTCTGTGGCTTAAAAACAGTTTCAAAAAAAAAAAAAAGTTTATTTTTTAATGCTAAAATGCATTTTTAAAAAATCTAAATCAAAATAATTCAAATTTGTCTTAAATCATCATTTAATTTTTCTCAAAAATATTGCAATTTGATGTTATACACTTTTGATATTTAATAAGTTAAAAAAAGTGAAAAGGCTAAATAAAATTTTTAATTGTGGGTTCGGTTCGTACCAGAGATTCTGGTCTGTTTCACTAAAATGAGCAATAGTTTTCGTTACTCCGCTCGGTTAGAATTATAATATAATTTGTAATTGTATTATAATTATTCAATAAATAAATACTTCAGACATTTTCGTAAATATTTTCATTCATTATTGTGCATAAATTTTTTTTATTTTATTTTATTATTTTTTTTATTTATTTTAAAAGTAAAATAATGAAAATTTGCTTGTAATAAGTAATGCGGATGGTAAATAATTTGAAAAAAAGTTTCTTCATCAAAATCCCATGGGAATATTTTTCTCATAACAAGATCAAAATAATGATTTTTTGACAACCATCTAATTCTTCAATCGCAAAGGTGGAACTGAAAATATTTTTTTTTTATGTTTTGTTTTTTTTTTTTTAATATTAAACTAATTTTTATGCATCGTTTAAGGGGTCTTCCAACATCGAAATCTCAAAAAATCGTTTCCTCGGGACACTCTATTTTACATACCTACAATATTGAAATAATTATATACTTATATTATAATTTTATTTAATATAAACTCGCAATTAGTTACCACAATTACAACATAATTATGTCAAAAACTGGTCAGAATTCATTAAATACTAATACATTTTGGTGGTATTATATTTTTATGTATTTTTTTGTTTTGTTTAATATCAGCGAAACTAAAACATTAATCAATTAAATCAATTAAATTATTATCACAGCAAATTAATCATACCACCATGTATGCTCACACTAAAACAAAAGATACACATACCTACGAAAATAAATACAAAAACAAAATATTATTAAGAAGAAAATACTGAGCAACAAACAACAAACCACTGAACGACCATACAACCGACACCCATTGTACAATTCCACTAATCCCAACATCGCTACCACCACCACTTCTTTCTCCACAAAGGAAGTGTTGACAACCTAGAATTAAATACAATTATAAACCTAACGAACCTGCGATTCCATAAACGAACAAACAAACCATCGAACAATTAAAAGTACTAAATGTACAGTAAACAAAAGACAATAATTGTCCTTATCGGACTAGAAGTAGAGAACATTTTACTTATTGTATTTGTTGTGTTGCAAGAACTAATCGTGTTTCATTTAGGTGTCTTTGTACTTTATAGTGAGAGAATAGTTTGAAACAAATCACAAGGTCTATCAACAACGACGTACAATCAACATTATTAAATTTTAATAAAATAATAAATGCAAGAGATCAAAAGATAGCATTCATAAATATAACACACAAACATTTGTATATATGCATGTATATACATATAAATATGTTCACATGTATTTATGTAAAATGTACATACATACATACTTATTACTAAATACAAAAAAAAAGTGTATAACGGTATAGTAATTGATTAGTAGTTTATTATGTGACATTTATAAAAGGCAATTAAAACTCAATGTATTTCATTGTTTTTAAAACTTTACAGACCCAGCAGTTTGCCGAACTAGCTCTGTTACGTCGAATTCGTTAACCACTAAAAACTACCACTAGTTACTTTTCAACCCACTCACAATGCTTTTAACTGGTGAATTTAACATGGGGATGTCATTGGAGGTAACCAATTGGCCACCCTTTGCTTTACTATTCACTAGTATTTTAGAAGGTACTGTAAAACTACACATTTCACTGTTCATAAAAAATAGCACTATCAGCATAACAGGTAAGTAGTATTTTCAGTAGTACAAAAACACTAGTGTTTAGGACGAAAAAGTACAAAAAATAAATACTTTTTGTTATATCTTTAAAGTTTTAATTTCCCTTATAAGTAATTATTGTTTTTTATATTATTAATTTAATTTTTTATTTAAGTATATTTTGCTGTTTTTTTACATTTTTCTCTATCGATGACTTCAGCTGGGTTTGATCTTCTAACCTTTTGGTTGATCTATTTATTTAACATTGTGCCATGTGCTGCTTTCAGTTACATATACATTTTTGTTGTAATTTATGCACATCTGTGCTAAAAACATAAATAAAAACACTAATGGTGAATTTCTGCATTACATGTAGTTAGTGAATTTACAAATGAATGTTGATTTTAGATTTTACAGAAAACAAAATGATAACTGCGAATTTACGCATTACATGAAGTTACTTACATATGAAGGTTACTTACATATGATTCGTTTATAAATTTAAAGAGATTGTAAATAAAAAGTTGACTTATTTTGATACTATTTAACTTTTAAATGTACTCCTTCCAGTCATTTGATACTGTTACACAATAAGCTTCACAATTCAAGTTAAAAGTAAATTTTTTTTTTCTTTTTTCATTTTTCGAAAAAGTACAGTTTTTTTAATTCGCGTAAAAATTATTTTCATTTATACTAAAACTGTACTTTTTAAGAAATGAGAAGACAAAGAAAAAATACAACAATTATCGAAATACCATATTCAATTGTAGGGAAATATGGGATTCTCTTACAAATCATGGGAAGAAATATCATATGGATATAAAATCAATAATATTTTAATATTGTAATTATATGCCGAATATTAATTCACTATAATAAAAAGTAATATTGTAAAATGTACTCAGCCTAACCGCAAAATATTTTTTTAATTTGTTTTTTATTTTTCTGAATTTATTCTCTTTTTTTTCGACATTTTTTATAAATATAAATGCAAATGGGTCCATAAAAAAGTGTTGCCCAATTTATATAAAGAAGCATTTTTTTGGCAATCATACGTTAAAAAATTTGAAAATATTTTTCGATGAATCCAAATTATAAAAACAAAAATAGATAAACTTTTGTAACATTATTATAGATATTTCACTTCTATATAATTTTAAAAATATCTAAATTCTAATTCTAAAATAAATTCTAAAAATTTTTATTTACCAGCTTTAGGTAAATAAAAAAAATTGTAGTAAACTAACTAGTAAAAAGTTGAGAACATTTGCAACCGCTGGTAGGCACTTATGGCACTAAAGAAATTTTGAATTGAATTTACTAAAAGAAATTTTGCAGCATATTCATATATAAGACGAGAATAAATTTCTTAATTTACGATTTTAAAGCTCTCAACGGCAACTTTATTGTTGTTTGTTATAAATAAATGTAATAGGGTTAATTCATATAGTAATTACACAATATGGAGTCACTAAGGGGAGTTGTCAATTTCGGGTTTGGGGTTATCAGATTTAGATATTCTAAGTCTGATAAAACCAAAGAGGACAACAGTGGTGAAAATTAATTTGCACCATTGCAAGGCAGCCTCAACCGAATTGACAAAACTCCTTATTGACTCCAATGTGGATGTATCTCTTATCCAGGAACCTTGGATCAACAACACCAGGGTATGTGGTGGTACGAACATGTATAATAGTTAGGAAGGATTTAAATGCTAATCTTCTCCATTCTTTTAGTAATGGGGACCTAACGGCAAACCGGTGGGGCGATCTCGTCAGGGACTGGAGGGTAAATATGTACTACTCTTTTCGGATCATAGCATGATATCCTTCAGTTTAGATCTTGTAGGATCGAGGAAGACAGATTGGAAGTCTTTTAGTAAGTTGATGAGTAGGGACTTAAGGGATACTGATAGCTGGAAGAATTCGGCTAAGTGTATCGAGGCAGTAGTGGATAATCTCACGAATGTGATCAGGAATAATTTTGAGCTCAGCTGTCAGTTGGTATATCCGGGCAAACGTAAACAGCCAAGTTGGTGGACCAGGGAACTTAGGGACTAGCGGTCTACAGTTAGAAGGCTGTTTAATAGGGCAAGTCTGTAGAGAGTGCTTTACATGATGTAGTGAGTTATATAGAACGAGGTTTGTTGCATAAGCTTTCCTCGACATTGAGGGGGCATTTAATAATATTAGAATTGAGGCAATCAAGGAGGTACTGGTTTCAATCAACGCGAGTGAATTCCTAATTGAGTGGATAACTATAATGCTGAGCACTAGAGTTATCAACTCGAATATGGGAGACACTTGCGTGAGGAAGCTTGTGACAAGGGGCAAGGAGGGGTCCTCTCTCCGTTACGATGGCTCTTAGCCGTGAACGTCATCCTGAAACAGTTCGATGCTAGGGGGCGGAAAATTGTAGCCTACGCAGATGACGTGGTTATACTGGTCTCTGGTAAATTTCTACCAACGATCAGTGAGGTCATGCAATCAGGTCTACGGGATTTGTCTCTTTGGGCTGATAGTAAAGGATTAGGAGTTAACCCGGGGAAGACAGAGTTGGTCTTGTTCACCAGAAGATATAAGGTAGAGCTTTTAGCTTACCGGTATTGAATGGTTTGGAGCTTGAATTATCAAGCGAGGCCAAATACCTGGGTGTTTACCTGGACAGCAAACTGTCTTGGAGAAGGAACACTCAGATAGGGTCAAAAAGGGACTTAATGCCTATTACACCTGTAGGAACTCTATAGGTAAGAATTGGGGACTTAAACCGCTAGTGGTATA
>MINK01187966.1:1569-21179 GCA_001735545.1 Phormia regina
AATAAATAAATGAATAAATAAATAAATAAATAAATAAATAAATAAATAAATAAATAAATCGATCCTTCAAAGGGTTATTGAATTATTTATATTTATATTAATAATTTTTAACCTTTTAATGAGAAAATACTTTAGACTTAAATATTAGCAGCTTTATCAAAAATATGCAAAACTATATATTTTCCTAAGATTTAAATAAACAAAAATATTTATATTTCAGACAAATTTAGGAATTTTGGCATCGTTTTCTTAAAGCATATTTTGGCATATCTGGGTAGTTACTGCATATCTTTAGCTGTAAAGCATATTTGATCATATTTTTATAAAAAAACCTAATTTTTTAGCTTATTTTAGTAATTTAAATGGCATATTTTTGACATATTTTAAGCTAAAAGCTATAATTTTCATATTTATTTTATCATATTTTCATATAAATTCCCAAATTTTTAGCTTATTTTAGTAATTTAAATGGCATATTTTTGACATATTTTAAGCTAAAAGCTATAATTTTCATATTTCCCTTCAAAGTGCATATTTTATGCTTAAAAGCCTATTTATCCATTTTAATTAAAATCCTGATTTAGTATTAAAATCCTTATTTAAATAACATATTTTTTCTGCATATTTTAATGAAAAGATTATAATGTGCATAGTTTGTGCTTAAAAGCTTTTTTAAACATATCATATCCTTATTTATATTAGTAATTTCAATAGCATTTATTTGTTCGCAATATTTTACTTTTTTCCTAAATTTTTTATATTAAAAATATGCTGATGTCCATCTCTGACCTTAATAGAGAAAAACCACAGCTTTTTGAGTCCTTTTTTTTGACAATAAGTTTTGACGCCAAAAAAAAAAAAGAATAACACAATTTGTTGCAAAGGTTTTTGAGTTCCTGTTTCTTTTTTTTTTTTTTTGCTCAATTTCTTTTCTTTTTTTTCTCCCCTTACAACAATGGTGGTTAGTTTTAACAACAATACAGTTGTTATTGTAGCCTTAGACTTGCCAACTCTTAGCGTTAACAGGGAGGGGCTTTAAAAAACAACACAATGTTATGTTATTCTATATATATATTTTTTTCCTTTACTCCCTTAAGGATATAAAAGCAGCTCTCATATGAGTGTTTAACATTTTCATGTTTATTTTTTCTAAAGAGTTTTGTTTTCTTTTTTTTCCCTCTTTTTGGTTTTTTTTAAGGGAGCTTTTATTGGCTTTATATTAAAAAACGTATAGTTGTTTATTTAAATTTTTGTTATTTAAAGTTTTATACTCAAGTAATGATACTTGAAATATTTCTAGTCTCTTGGTTTTTTTTTTCGAAAATTTGATTTGCTTTTTAATTGATTTTATTACAAATTTCTTTAAAAGAAAAATCAATTTCTATGAATTTGATTTACTTTAAAACGCTTTAAGTGTTAGAAAAACTATCAAGTATTGTAAGGTGTTGAAGGAATTATGAGCATATTTGAAATTTCAACAAATTAGGGCGCCACATTCAAAACAAATCTAAGTGTTTTTTAATATTTTTCTCCCCGTTTCTATAGAAAAGTGTTAAAAAATGTTTTTATTTGCTTTAACAAGTTGCTAGAGGAATATGAGGAAAAAAAATAATCTTTAAAACCATATGCCTTAAAATGAAAATACTATGATAATGTTATGGTAGAGTGTTTATAAAACATCACTAGAAGTTGTAAAGAAAAAGTACTTTTAGCAAGATTTACACACACACACACACACACACATGCTGTCACCGCTTGTTGTGTTGACAAATTTATTAATAAGGCTTTAATATGCTAAAAAAAAGGAAATATTTATTTTAAAAAGTTTTTTTTTTTTTGTTACTTTTGAGTTTTTCCAACCAGGCGGTGTCTCTTTAAATTTAAAATTATTTTTAGTGAAATGTATTTTTATAGGCCTTATATGCTCAATGTGACATAAGATGTCAAAGTAATGACTTCTTTAAGTCTCTATGACATTTGATAATGATGTTGTTATATATTTATATGCCGCCGCTATTTTCAACTGATGTTAATGAAAAATTGTTCTATTTAAAATTGTTTTGTTTTTTTTTCAGAAATTTCCAATTTCTTTTTAGGATATTTAAATGACTAATTACAGCTAAAATGATTTATAGCAGGTTAAAGCAGGGACCTTAAAGCATAAAATTATTTTCAAATAAAATTAATTACTTATGATATGGCACGCGGGAAATGACAATTTTAAAGTTGGTAGGGAGTGTGAAATAAAAAAATTAATGAAAATAAAATTATACGGGTGTTTGGGGGAAACAATAAAGCAATAAAAAATGTCTGAAATTAAATAAATTTAAAAACAAATTGTTATTGAAATGAAATGTTTTAAAAATAAAATAAATAATTTAATTGTTTTGAAAACAATAGAGATTAGAAATAGATTGATTAAAATTAACCTTAAAAGGCTCAAAGTCTTTGAAATAAACAACAAAAGAAAAAGAAAATTTTAAACTTTAAACTTAAAGATTTAAAAAATAACAAAATTAAGGAAATTTTAAGCTTTAAATTAAAAGCTATTCGAAAAAGAAGTTTAACCCTGTAAGGTTATTTTAACTAAAATAGAGTGTGATTTTTAAAAGAGGAGTTTTTAAAGCCGAAAAAAATTGATCTTAAATTGTATTTAAAATACATTGATTTTCATAATTGATTTCTTAAGATTCCAATTGTACAATAAATTCTCAGATTTTAAAACAAAAATTTACACAAATTTTTATATTAAAATGATTAGAAAAATAATATTTTACTTCCTAAAGAATTAAAACAAAGTAAATTTTAAATAAAAAATATTAAATAAAATTACCCTTAATATTCCCTATAAAACCATTGTTTTCTATACGACGAAATACATAATTTTGTCATCTGAAAAGAGCTGTTACCTTATAGGGTTAATCAAGGAACTTGAAAACAATAAAGCTCTTTAAACATTTTTTATTAAAATTTTGAAATGTATTCTAAAGAATATAATTTAAAATATTTAAAATAATTATATTAAATTATTTAAGTAAATAAAAAATATAAATTCAGACATAATTTCTTCATTAAAAAAGGGTTACAACCTTCCAGGGTTAAACTATAAGCTTCAAGATAATTAAGCTCTTTAAAAATTTTTATTTAAATCTTATAATAATTCATTAAAAATATAATTTTAAATAATTAAATAATAATTATTTTAAAATATTTATTTAAAACTAATAACTTTCAAAGTCCTGTAAGACATTTTAAGGGTTAATTTATTGCCATACAAAATACATCTCTTTAATAACTTTTTTTTTTCTAAAATAAAAACAAGTTTTTTTTACATTTTTTTTTTACGGCTGCTGCTACTCCCTCGGTCTTTTAATAAAATAAATTTTGTTGATTGTTTAAACTTTTAAGATTTTATTATTATTTTTTTAACATAAAAAATAATTTGCATAACAAATTATATGCACAAAAATGTATAAAAAATAATAAAATTAAATTAAATAAAAATCAATAAATTGTCTTGCTGGCGCTTTTTTATTTCTATATATTTTTTTGGGAACAAACATCAACCAAATCAACTGATGTTGGTCACCAAAGGTGATTAAAAACGTTTAAGACGTAGACGAAGAAGAAAAAAAAAAAGCCAAAAAACCGTATTTAACGATTTTGATATAAAAATTTGTTATTTATACAGAAAAACACAAAAAATAATAAAAAATTAACGAAAAAACAATGACAAAATTAATAAACATAAAATTAATGACATTATTTGATTTTGTTGGAAAAAAAAAAAAAAAAAAAAAAGATTTTGGCAGAAAATTTTTTTTTTTTTTTTCAAATAAATTAAAATAAAACAGCTTTTTGATATACAACAATTGACATTTGAAAAGTGTTTAACATGGGCTAATCATTGTCTAACATCTTCCATCAGGGATTTCTTTTAAAAATGATGTTGTGTAAATGTCATTAGGAAAAAAAACACCATATGTTTTAAGAGTTTTTTTTTCACAAAAACGACACTTAAATGAACAGCACGAGCTATACGATTTTAAGCAGAAACTGAAAAACTAAATATGATTAGGAAAAATAAATTTAAAAAATTCTAAAGAAAAAATTTAAATTCAAAAGAATTGAGTTAATAATAGATAAACATTTAAGAAAACAAATTAAGAGGTTTTTGATATGAAAAATATCTTCAAATATTTTTATAATTAAATAAATTCAACAAAATCTAAATACAAATTTTATACGAAAAAAAATCTAAAATCCAATTTCCATAATTAACAAGGCACCTTTAATTATTTTATTAATTGAAATTCATTTTAATGGCTTTCAATTAATTTATTAATAGAAGCAATAAGAAAAATAATTGAAAGCCCATGACTTATTAAATTTTTAGTAAAAACCAGAAAATTTAAATTTTGTTTACTGGAATTATTAATACAATTAAAAAATTAATTGGAAGATATATAATTTTTTGATAAATTGTTTAATTGATAAAGTTTTTCTCGAGACAAAAGAATCTAAAAACCCATTTTCAATTTTTGCAATTCATAAAAAATTATTTTGTTAATTGAAATTCAGGCTTTTAAATGTTCAATTTCTTTTTAAAGATATTGAAAAAATAGTATTAAAAATATACTTTTATTTTCAATAAATTCTTTAATTGATCATATTTTTTCTTTATAGAAAAAATTAAAATCCTGTTTTAATTACAAAAAATTCATATTCAATTATTTTATTAATTGAAATTCAAGCTATAAAAAATATTGTTCATACAATTACACAAATCATCGCTTTTTATTTGTTTAATTCATTAACTAAACAAATAATTGTTTTATTTTTAGTGAAAAATATTAAAAATTCTTATTTTGAATAATTTAATAATTAATGCAATTAAAAAAGTAATTAAAATAATTTTATATTTTTAATAAATTTTTTAATTGACATTATTTTTTCTCTGTAGCCCTAACGCATTAATTTTAATTAATTTTTAATTAATATTTAATTAATTTTTAAGTACCTTTTATTAACTTTTAATTAATTTTAATTAATTTTTAATTAATTTTTAATTAATTTTAATTTTTAATTAATTTTAATTTTTAATTAATTTCAATTTTTAATTAATTTCAATTAATTTTAAATAATTTTTAAGTAACTTTAATTATTTTTTAATTAAAATTAATTCATTTTAATTAATTTTTTATTAATTTTATTTAATTTTTAATTAATTTTAATTAAGTTTTAATTAATATTAATTGATTTTTAATTAATTTTAATTTTTAATTAATTTCAATTAGTTTTGAATTAATTTTTAAGTAACTTTAATTAATTTTAATTAATTTTTAATTAATTTCAGTTAATTTTTAATTAATTATAATAAATTTTTAATTAATTATAATTTATTTTTAATTAATTTTTAAGTAACTTTAATTAATTTTCAATTAATTTCAAATTTATTTTAATCAACTTTAAATTAATTTTTAATTAATTTTAATTAATTTTGAATTAATTTTTAATTCATTTTATTTAATTTTTAAATAATTTCAATTAATTTTTAGTTAATTTGAATTGATTTTTAATTAATTTTAATTTTTAATTAATTTCAATTAATTTTGAATTAATTTTTAAGTAACTTTAATTAATTTGATTTAATTTTTAATTAACTTTAATTGATTTTTAATGAATTTTAACTTTTAATTAATTTAAATTAATTTTTAATTAATTTTAATTCCTTTTTAAGTAGCTTTAATTAATTTTAATTAATTTTCAATTAATTTTAATTAATTTTCAATTAATTTTAATTAATTTTCAATTAATTATGATTAATTTTTATTTAATTTTAATAACTTTAATTAATTTTAATTCATTTTTAAATAAGTTTTAATAATTTTAATTTAAAAAACAAATACAACCACTTACCGGATTTGCATAAAATTGCGGCTGTTCAGCACCCATACCCGATAGATACGCTGACATACCCTCCGGATAAACACCCAATGGTACACCACCTGGTCCCGCTACTAAACCACCGGCGGCTGCTAGTCTTTGATAACTTAACATATCATATTGGCAGGAGCATAATGTTTGACCACTAACAGGATCTGTATATATAGTACGACCTGTATCACAGCAACGATTACCCGATGAGGGTGCGCCTGGTGCACCCGGTGGAGGTGGTGGTGGTGGTGCAGCACCCGTTGAACCAGGTGCCAAAGGGCCAGGTAATACTGATGTAGGTGGTGGACCACCAGCTCCGGAACCGGGACCAGTAGACGTTAATGCCGATGAGGAAGAACTATAGGGAGTGGCGGGTGAAACAGAACGCGCGCCCGGCGGTACAGTTGATGTGACAGCCATTGCGTTGGCAACAGAGGGCGTGGTTAGGGAAGCGGTTGAAGACGGCACGGCGGCTACAACGGCAGCAGCAGCTGCTGCAGCGGCGGCGGCGGCAACTGCTGTGGCGTTTAATGAAAGTGTAGTCTGTTGGTGTTGTTGTTGTGCGTTAGAATTTGTATGGCTGGTACTTAAATTGGTTGGTTGAGTTTGTAGGCTCTGATGTAAAGGTGTTTGTGTGGAGGTGGGCGATGCACTTGGTCGAGTTGAAACGGCATTCTAAAAAAAAGAAAATTATTTATTATTTATTATTAATATTAAAAAAAAAAAAAACATTTAACAAATAAATAATGTTTTTAATTAATTATTAAAAATACATAATAACAAGAAAACAAAAAGGAAAAACAAACTCTTGTAATAAGTACTACTAGTTAAAAAAAAAAAAAAAACAAAAACAAGCTTATCTGCTATAACTATTTTTACTGCTTGTCTATAGTTCTAAATGATAAGAAAATTTTTAACCAGTCTTCTGGCTGCTAAAGGGTTGTTTTCCTAACTCTACTTAGTTAAACAAAATAATAATAATAATGAAAAACAAATCACTACTTATTTTCTGGCTTAAGTAAATACTAATATCTACGATTAAACATCTAAAGTATACAACTTATACAAGTAAATATAGTTACTAGATGTTTTATAAAAGCCGACAAATCATGTTCATATGTCACCCTATAAAATCTCTAACCTCACCCCCCCCCCTCTCTCTCTCTACTATACAACACCCGCTTTTAATTTCCTTAGCCCTACCTTTTGAGTTTACTAAGCAACAAACAAGTTAAAAATTTGCTATAGCAAACTAGCTGGCTGAGTGAGTGGCTGGTTAAATAAATGACGGACTGACTGAGTGCCTGTTTAAATGGTTGGTTACTAACAAAACTATTTATTGGAAATGTAAAATTTAAACGATTGACATCAATGATTTAAAATTATACAACAACGATTGCTTTAACAACCACTTCAAATCATTACAACAGACAACAACACTGTTGTCTGTCTCACTGTCTGTCTTTGTAACCGTCTCATTTGCTTGCTTGCAATGTTATAGAAAAAAAGTTACAAATCTAAAAATTAAATATAAAAAATGTTTACATTGTCAGCCCTGTGGAACTGTAAAAAGTTGTAACATTTAAGATTTTTTTCTTTTTTTGTTTTTTATTATTTTATTGTCAACACTTTTAGTTTTTTTGTTTTTCTTCATATGATTTTCATTTGATTTTTTTATCAATTTTATTTTTTCCGTATTGAATTTTTATGGTTTTAAACAAAAAACTGTTTATAAGTGCTGGAGATCTTTTTTTTTTCGAAAAATTTACAAAATTGTTTGGTTTTAATAACCGGCGTTTTGTTTATATTTAATCTTTTTTAGATTGAGAGATAATTTTAACAATTTTTTTTCTGTTGTGTTCTGTTTTTGATTTTTTTGTTTATTTGTCATAATACAATCGTTTTCGTTTTGTTATTACTGTCCTCAAAGGTTTTTAAAGACAAAAATGCCGCCTTTTAATCTATAAACCAAATCGTATTGAAAATTAAATTTTGAAGAAAAATATAAAAAAAAAAACATTTTTAAGTGTTAAAGATATTTTGAGTGGTTTTTGGCATTGTATTAAATTTTTAAAGAGGAAAAGTTAAAAGGGTTAAGGTTAATGGTAGCTAAATAATCACAGTTTAACTGAGCGTTTAAAAGAAAATAAAAAAATTCTTTCCAACCTAAATTTTGAATTATCAACAATTTATAATCTTAGTTTAAACTTTTTATGTTAAAAGTTTATTTTTTTTTAAACTTAAGTTTATATAATTTGAATCAAAGTTTAACTGAAGGTTTTAAAAGAAAACATTGTTTTGTATTATTAACAAACTGTAATCTTAAAGAGAACTTTTAAGAGAAATGTTAAATTTTAATTTTTTTAAACTTAAGTTTATATAATCTTAATACACTTTTTTTAAATAATCAAAGTTTAGTTAAACGTTTAAAAGAAAAAAAATTGTTTAAACATAAATTGAATTTTTAACAAACTGTTACCCTAAAGAAAACTTTTATTAAAAATTTTATTTTGTTAGTTTAAGTTTTTTTAAACTTCATTAAAAAGAACTTTTAAAAGAAATTTTATTTTAAAAGTTTAATTTTATTTAATTGTAATAAAACCTTTTTTAAATATTTGCGAATATTAAATTACATTTATAAGCTGCGAAAGCTTAATTATGTTAACAAAAGTTTAACTATAATTTAAAACGCCTTATAGTAGGCAATATATTTATTTATAACAAATTAAAAAGAAGTATTAAGTTTATTTATAATTGACTTTATTATTTTATTAAACAATTTAAATTATATATTTAAGAAACTTTAAGTAAAATTTATTTAAAAATAAATTTTGAAAAATTTTAAATTTCTAACTCTTTAGAATTAATTTTTGAGAATATTTAACTCAAAATTTATATATTTTAAATTTAAGAAAAATTGTTTAAACAAAAAAATCTTAAAACTTTTTTACTTTTATTGAATTCCTAGTTCTAAACTTTTTTTTTTAAATTTTGGGAATTTATAATTATTTTTATAAACTTTGGAATCTTAGTAAAGTTGACAAAAGTTTAACTGAAGTTTTAAACGCCTTGCTGTATGCTATAGATTTAATTATAATTAACTTTAATTATGGGTTTTTATTATTTAAATTTTTTATTAAATAAATTAAATTTCATAAATTAACGGATATAAATTTAAAAATAAATTTCAAAAAATTGTATTACCATTAGCAATCTATTGCATTTCTAATACAAATTATAGAGCTAAGCTTTTTGAATTTGCAGGATAAACTGAACTGTTTTCAAAAGCTTTAAAGTTTCAATTAATTTGGAAAATTTATAATTATAGTTTAAAGTGCCATTTAATTGTAATAAAACTATAATTATATAGCAGATTAAATTTTTTGTGATACTAATTATTAAAAAATCAATTTCAAGTCCTTATTTCTTTTAATAAATTCTTTAAGCTTTTTAATAGAATTTATTTGTTTTTTAATCTTAAAATAATATAACCTTGTTAAGGCCCTAATCTATTTAAAATTTCAACAATAATTTAAAACCTAAATTAAGTTATTTTAGTAAAAAAATATTATAACAATTGCTTTTTGCTTTAACCCTACTTGTATGCAATTTTTTTAAAGAAAGCTTTGCCCTTTGAAGTATGCTTTAGTTAAAAGCATAAGATAAAACAGATTTGAAATTTTTGTTATTTCTTAAAAGTTTAAAATAAATTAAATTTAATTTAAAATTTAAATTAAATCTTATATTTGAAATCAAAATAACTTTAAAATTTTTTAAAAAGCTTTAATAATTTTCATAATTTTATCGAATTGAGTATAAATTTTCTTGCCTCTAATTCTATGTAATTTTTGGAAGATTATTTAATAAGATTTCATTTTAAAAAAATAAAATGAAAATTTATTTAAAAAAATTGATTTAAATTATTCTTTAAATCCGAATAATTGTGAAATTTATAAAAAAGCTTTAATAATATTCATTTTTTTCCTTGCATTGAGTATAAATTTCCTTGTCTCTAATTCTTTGCAATTTATAGAAATTATCTATTAAACTCAGGGGCGGATCCAAGGGGAGGGAAAAAAAAGGAAATTTCTCTCCCCAAAATGAAAATGCTTAATGGAATATATGTACTAAAACTTAAATATTAAGGAAGTAGTTAAGAAAATCATTCTATTTTCCTCACCCAAAAGCTGTAGTTGGATCCGCGCCCGATTAAACTTTTATATTTAAAGAAATTTAAATGTTTTGATTAAGTTTCTAAATCAAAAATTCCTTTAATTAGCTGTAGAAAGTAAAAATAGAGCTTTGCTCTTAAAAATATGCTATAATTATTGGTAAATTATTAAAGGAATTTTAAAACATTTTCCTGGGAATTAAAAGAGTATTAGAAAATAATTTTATATTAAATTATAAATTAATAATTTATTTAAATTAACTTTAAAATTAATTTTAAATAAAATTGAATTTAATAAATTTAAGGCATAATCAACATTTTTTTAAAAAAGCTTTTATTATTTGGTGTTTTATTTAGAATTTTCTTCTATTTTCATTAAATATATATCATTTCATTATTGGAAAAAATACTATTAAATTCTCTTAATAACAATTAAATATTTTATTTAAGTTTCATATAAATAATTAAAATTATTTTCTTTATGCCTACTAAGTAATACAAAACTTATTGAAGCTGTTTTTTTTATATCCCTATTTAAAAGCTTTTTAATAATCATAAAATAATTCTTAATATTTTGTTTATAATAAAATCTTATGTTAAATTTTTATGTTACTATTATGTTATACAATTAAAATATATTTCTTTTAAAATAAATTGGCTGATCTCATAAAATAATTACAAAAAAAAAAAAAAAAATCTAAAAACTTTGAAACAAATTTTAAAGGCTAACTTTATTACTATACAGCAAAAAGGTCTTTTTTTTTTTTGGTTTATTAATATCTTTGATGTTGTAAAATACTAAATCAATGAACTTTACAGTTTAATAATTGGCTAACTCAATTTTTAATTCAATTAAAATTAACACGAAAAATTAGTTTTTTTTTTTTTTTTGGTTCTCAGAAAAAAAATAATGCTACAAAATGTTTAAAAATAATGAATTTCAATTTTACAAGTTGTTTTTGTAGAATATATTTTTTTTTCTTTAAATTTTTTTTTGTTTAAATGTTATTGCTTTGCAAAACATTACATTTTGAAATCAATTAAATTGAAAGCATTTGAAAACATTTTGTAGTAAATATATTTAATGTGTTTTTTGGTATTTGTGTGCTACCATATTGTAGCCTATACATGACAATTATTTAGTAGATTTTTTAGCTTAAAAACAACTTGTTCAAGATAACAATATATTGAGAACATCATATAGTTTAAACTATTGTACTTGTACTATATAATAAGATACATACGAGACAGACATTTGCTAAAACATTACAGTAGCAATATAAAATTCTTTAAAACAAAAAATACTTGTGTTAAATTTTTTTTTATTATTATTTTTGTTTTTGTTTTTTATCAATTCAGCTGCCAAAATAAGCATGTCTAAAATTGCTATCAAAACTAGAAAACAAGTTTAATTATTTCAAATATATTTTTTTTAGTTTTATTGTACAAGAAACACCCCAAAAAAAAAGTAATAATAACAACAATAATAAATTGTTTAGCTCATGTTACGAATTCACCTCAAATTTTTCAATTGTCTTAAATGGGCGTTTCTTAAATGTTGTTGTTGTTGTTTTTTTTTTTTGCCAAATTCTTTTTTTTTATATATTTGATTATTTCACTCATGTTTTATGGTTTTGTTTTTAATGATTTACGATAAATTTATTTAACAATTTTTTTTTCTACGCCATTTTGTGTTGTGTTGCGTTTTTTTTTAACATTTAATTTTTATGTTTGATTATACAATTTATGTTTCATAGTTAAAAATTTTCAAACTTGAAAGAAAATGTTTTTAAATTTATTTTAAAAATGATTAGATTTTCTTGTTATTGTTGTTTTTTTTATTATCTTATTTGTCAAACGTGTGTTTTAAAAGGGGGACTTTTCTTGTTATTTATAGAAATATTTTAAAATTATTAAAATATTTTTAAAATTATTAATAAAAGTACTTGAGCTTTTTTTTGACACGTTTATGACACAAATTTTAAATTAAAAAAAAAAATAAAATAAAAAAAATTAAGACATTTTTCCAAGAATTAAAAGAAGGAAATTTGATAGCATTTTTTAATAACAAATTAAATATTAAAAGAAGGAAATTTGATTGCATTTTTTTTTTTTTTTTAAATAATAAAAAAATATTTCCTTAAATTTTAAAAACCCAGCAAAGTTTGGGCTAAATATTAAGAACTTTTATTGTGAAAATCTTTAAGAAAATTTCTTTAATTTATTTAAATTACTAAAAGGATTTTTTTTTTTAATAAAACAATTATCTCTTAGTTGTTTATAATTTTTATAACTTGTATTACTTAAATTTCTTACAAACTTTACAATGTATTTAAATTATTATAAAGATCTTTTTAATAAAAAGAAAAATTTTTTCAAATTTATTTACAATTTTTACAAATTTTCCTCATACAATTTCTTACAAATTGTCTTTTAAACTTTAATAATTCGGGGTTCACACAGGGCAACTTTTCTTGTCTCAATTTAGACTTAGAAGAGAATGTAAAATTTTAGTATTCTTTTCTCCCCTCTCTCCTATAAACTCAGAATTGCCGCAAGATTGCAAAATAGCTGTGTGTGAACCCATCCTATGTTTTATTTTCTTTTTAAGAATTAAAATTTTTCATATTTTTTTCATAAATACTTTTTTTAATGATAATTTTTTTAATTATAGAAAATAAACATCTTATTTTGTTAAATACTTGATATCATTTTTAAAATTGTTTTTCCTATAAATCCTTTTTAATTTTTAAAAAATATTTATGGTCAACTTTTCTATTTTTTTTTTTTTTATTTTTAAGTTTATGATTTTTTTTTTCTTTTTAATTGAACAGATTATGCTAAATTATAAAAACTAAAGGTCTTATTTTGTAAAATACTTGATGTCATTTTTAAAATTGTTTTTCCTAAAAATTATTTTTAAAAAATATTTATGGTCAACTTGTCTATTTTTTTTAAGTTTATGATTTTTTTTCCAATAATTTTATATTTTAAATGTTAAAGAAGACTTAAACTTTCCTCTGATATAATTTATTTTAATTACCAGAAATTAAAGATTAAAAAAAGACTTTAATGAAAAGACTTTAATAAATTTAATTATAACCGATGCTTAAAACTAGTTTTGTTTTATGGCCCCTAAAACCAAACTTCAAATCGTTTAAAAAATCTTTACTCTCTCTCTCTGTCTTTAAGCTCTAAAGGTAATATATTTTTTTTCTAAGTTCCTTAAATTTGTATAGACAATTTTTCTATTTTTTTTTTTTACAGAAATTTAATGATTTTTTTGCTTTCAATAATTTCAAGTTTTAAATGCTAAAAAAGGCTTAAAGTTTAATTTAAATACCAAAAATTAAAGATTAACTAAAGCTTTGATATATATTTTCTTCAAATATAATTTCAGCCGTCGCTTAAAACCAGTTTTTTTTTGTGGAACTTGAAATTAGAGTTAGAATTAGATCAATTAGAAAAAGCTTTATTTGACCCTAGTAGAAAACAAGCTTTTGGATTAATGTTTTTAAATTAAAAAGTAATTATTATAAGGAAGCTTTTAGTGCTGCAATACAACAGCAAAAGTAATGATTTTAAATTAAAATAATCATTGCAAAAATTTAATTTTTATTAAAAGTTTTTATAAGCTGTTTTTAAAGTTTTCTCTCTCTCTCTCTCTCTTAATATGAAATTTATATTTAATTTTTTGTGAAAAAATTTATTAAAAAATTCATTTAAATTGGGAAAAATAATTTAATTGAAATTCTATTCCTTTAAAAATACTCCAGTCTCGTTGGTTAAAAAATTTATTATTTAAAATCATTTATAAAAAAAAAGTTTCTAACTCTTTAACTGTAACACATTAATAAAGAAAAAGAGCTTTAGAATTATTAAATTTAAGAAAAATTGCAGTTAAAATGATAGCGATTATGGTTCAAAGGTTAATATTTTACTTAAATTTCTCTACAAAAATTGTTAATAATTTTGAATTTGAAAAAAATTTATTTTCACCCAAATAATTCTATTTTAATACTCTTTTCCTTTTCTTTGTTGAAAGCTTAAGCGGTTAAAAGCAAAGAGAAAAAAGATTATTGTTTCTTATTTCCTAAATCCCTTCACCACACTTTGAAAAAAATTTCCATAGAAATTTTTGAAAAACAAAAACAAATTATATAAAAAAATTTTCAAAATGAGGGGAAGTGTTTTACAAAAAAAGGCGCTTAATTTTAGAAAAAAAAAAAAAAAAAAAAAACTTTTTATTTGAATGGGAATTGGAAAAATCTTATTTAGCTAAAGTTAAGAAGACCAAGTACAAAGTGGGATTTTTGAAAAGAACTCCACAAAGTCTAATTACATTGATCATATTGAAGAGCTTTTGAAAATGACTTTTAAAAAATCTATGACTAGCATTGAGAAGTGAATTTTATTATCGAATTAATATCGAAAAATCTAATGAATTAATTTCGTTTCAATTTCGAAAAATCTATTGAATAAATTAAACAGCTTTTGAATTTAACTTAGTAATCATTTTTATAATTAAAATTAGTTTCATTTAAATTTTATTTTTTTTTAAATATTAAACTTAATATTTTTTCCCAAATAGCTTTGATTCTAAATGAGAATTTGAACACTTTTTTCTGCGAAATAATAATTATAACTCCAAAAATTTCTAATACCATTTACACCATAATTTTAAAATTATGACAAAAAATATTAGTAAAATAATAATCGAAATTAAAAAAAAAAAAAATACTAGCTTATGCCTTGTAATATAATAGAGTTTCTAGTAGCTAAACTTTAGACAAAAAATTACAAAAACTTTAGTAAAAAGTCATAAGTAAGGGTTTAGCTGCTGGGTTCAAACTTGTCAAATATTTGATACAATAACATGGGTTACCACATAAAATATTTTATTTGATTCATTTTAATGGCGGAATATTTTTTACTTAATTGTAATCATAGCTGACATTTTGTCACATATTTGTTGATGCTGTTTTCTCCTACAAAACATTTGCAACGGCAAACAATTATTTTATGGATTTAGTGATCTGGCAAATTTGTTTAAATATTTGATAAATGTGAACAAACCAAAATATCCTATAACAGTTAAAATTCAAAAATTTTCAAACTGACTTAGTAATGATAAACCACCTAATTTAACAAACACTTAAAAAAAACATTTTTTTTTTTTTAATCATACGAGGTTTTTTTTAATATATTTATCCAAATTTTTCTTTCATTTTCTAATATTCCTTCAACTTATTTTTCTTTTCAATCAATTTATCTCAAGTTTTCTTTCATTGTCTATATTCCTTCCAAGTCTTTTCTTAAACTGAATATAAAATATAATAAAAATAATAATTAAATTAATAAAAAATATTAATAGAAATACACACCATTACTAAACACACACCACTATCATTACTGTGCACTGTCATTTAATATAGAGTTTACACACAACTTAACCAAATTGTTAAACAATAAACTCTTTTTTTTATTTTAAACAAAAACAAAAATATATTTTAAACAATTCTCTTTTCTTTTGCTGGCTTTAAAATTTTTTAATAAAATTTCTTATTTTTTTCAAAAGGATTTTATTTAAACAAAATAAAATTCCTTTAATATTTTGTTTTATTTATAGATTATTTTTTTATAAAAACATTTTTTATTTTTTAAAAGCACTTT
The DNA here is from genome assembly GCA_001735545.1 of Phormia regina. Lineage (NCBI taxonomy): Eukaryota > Metazoa > Arthropoda > Insecta > Diptera > Calliphoridae > Phormia > Phormia regina. The sequence continues at coordinate 17,351 of MINK01187966.1, forward strand.
TTTCTTCTTTTTATTCTTTAAAATATAATTCCACTTTTGTTAAACAAATTACCGGCGGCAATTTATTATATTTTTTTAAATAATTTTTTCTTTATAACCGTTATTTTTTTCTTCTTTTAAACTTTTTTTCAATTGCGTTTTCAATCTTTGGTTATGAAATATTTATATTAATTCTTTTCTTTTCCACAATTTATTAACAAAATAATATAAAATTAATTTTCTTTTTTAATTTGTTAACACTTAAATCCCATAAAAAATATTATAACGACGGTTGTTGTTGGTTTGAATTTCTTTTCTTTTTTATTTAGAAAAAAAAGCGTATATTTTGATTGTGCGAACGTACGTTTTCTTCTTGCTTTACTTTTTATTATTATTTTTCTTCTTACTGCTAGTAGAAAGATATTTTTTTCATTTTTTGTGTGAGAAATAAAAAAAAAAAATATTTATAATTTTTTTTTCTTCTTCTGAAGGGAAAAAACAAACGGACGACACGAACGAACAATCTGCGTAACAGTCAAAAGTAGACTAACATGGGTTACTTGAGCATGTACAAAGTGGTGGTGTACAACAAATGGGAATTACACGACAAACACGACACAACACACAGCAACAGCAACAAAAACAACATCACTGGCAGCAACATCATCGTACACACATAGCTTTGAAACATGTATACAACTACAACAACAATAATGAGAGGAAGAAAAAAAAATTGTATACAAAAACAAAACAGAGAACGTAAGAAAACAAAAAAACATAATAACAAAATAAAAAAGACTACTACTACTAGTATAACTACCACTACTACTAATACTTTTACTACTTGCTGTGCTCCTCAATAAAATAGCACACTCACTCATACACACATACACATACATTGCTTAAACACACAGATACTCAAAATTTTGAAAAACATGAGTATACTTTTTTGCTACGATATCAAGCCAGTCAGTCAAACAGACATCTATCCAGTCATACATACACACAAACATACATCCATACAAACAGCCAGCTAGTAAGTAAGCAAGCAAGCAAGCAATAACAATAATAATCATGATGATGATAATATGATGATGGTGAATGAACATTTGTTGTGACGACTTAACAATGCTATACTAACAATACAAACAACAACAACAACTATAACAACTCAAATAACACAACACAGATACTTACTAATACCATGAACTTACTACACACTACATTCAACATACATAGATACAAATTTAACTAAAGGTAGTGTGAGAGCAAGTGTCAGAGGGTGAGTATAAATTAAGAGAGCACAAGAGCTTAAAAGAGCATATGTATTTATGAAAGAAAAAAGTACTTTTCAACTAACTAAAATGTACATTTTTGGTAACAAAAGATATGAATTGTTGGTACTTTTTGTTAAAGGGATATAACAACATGTAATATTTTTAAATACCATAATTTTGAAGTAAAAATTATAATATATAAAAATTTTAAATGATTTTAATATAAAGTCTTTGGGAGTTGATTTAACTTTAGTTAGAAAAAATTTAATTTAAGTAAAATATATTTAAATATACACAGAGAAAAATATATATATATGAAATTATTATTAGTTTTTTAATAAAATTATTAAACAACTTTGTATTAAAATTTAATTGCATTATTTATTAATAAAGGCGCGGATCCACGCCTTCATTTAATGAAAAATTTGTACTAAATTTTAAAATTTATGGAACTAGTTGTGAAAATCATTATATTTTCCTCCCCCAAAAGCTTGAGCTGGGTCCGCGCCTGTATTAATATAATTAATTTATTGATTAATATAATTAACTTTCAATTGGTTTAAAATTACTTTTTAAATTAATTGACAGCTTTTAAAAACTATAAAGAAATATAAAAATTTTGTCTATAAAAATATAGAAATAAAATAAATTTAAGTCCATTTTCAAAAATTTTCAACTCATTGTATCTATTTCAGAAAAACAAACAGAAATAATAATATCAATCATAGTAGTTATTAACATTATCACTTTTATGATTGTAGCAAAATCAATTAAAAATTAATTAATATAAGCAATTTCGTATTTGAAGTAAATTTTTAATTTTATCTGTGTACAAATGAATAAGTTCTATTTGAAAAGCAGTCCTTTTTTGATTTTTCGGTTTTATTTAATTCAAATCAATTTTCATTTTATTAATTTTTAAATTTTGGAATTGATATGAAGGGATGTTCAAACAACCTAATTAAGTGACAATTCCAGTAAATGGAAAGAAAATTTATTTGTAAACCAATAGAACACCTTTAGGGTGATCAATTATATTCGTATCTTTTATAAACTTTTATTAGTTCCCGAAACATTCGGAACTGAGATTTTATTTTCTTATTGATTTTTTGGAGTTAATTTTGTTGTACTAAAAAAATTATCAATTAAAAGAAATTCGTATTATGTCAATGAAAATTGTCTTAAATAGTATGATAACAATTAAAGTATTCAAAATATTTAATTATTTACTTCTCACTCTTTTCTCACAAAAAAAAAAAAAAAAATATTACCAAACAACCGTGATCATATCGAAGTATCCGGAGAAAGATGCTCTTTAGATTTCGATGTAATTTGATGCCTCAAATGTTGAGCTGAATTTAAAAACAAATATCGGAAATTTTTTAGTATTAATATACAGTTTGATAATATCAAGTCTGATACATTTTTGCAAAAAAAGAGAAATTTTTTTGCGCGAAATTGGTCTCAAAAAATTCGTAATTGAGAATTTTTAAATTTTTGCCCATGGAGTTTTGTTCCACTAAAAAAAGTTTTAGGGTAGTTTAGTGAAATTTTTGTTCTAAAATTATCATCTTATCTTACAGCTGGTGGTCACAGTATCCATAGAAGATAATGATATCGTATAACAACACAGACAGATCGGAAAGAACTGGTTTCTTGAAAAGCTATGTCATTAAATATAAATAACTGCAAAGCAAAGGAATGGCTAGGAAATGCGGACTTAGAAGTAATTGTTGCACAAAAAACTCTTAGTTAAAAAAAAAAATCATCATAGTTTTTCTAGAATTCAATTGAATTAGACTCCATATTGATTAAAAAATGTTTTAGGGTGTGAGGCTCACTAATTGAACTTCTGTAAAAAATAATGATGTGAATATGATTTTCGGTTCACTGAATTGTTAAAAATTTATCAGTTTACAGATAAAATTATTCGAATATGCAGAATCACCGAAATCTTTCGATGTTAATCCTATTCACAGTACATGTAGATGGTTGAAAAATAACGTCAATAAATCATTCCTAAATAATAATGTTTACCTATGCAACGGTGTGGTCCGAGGAATATTTTCTTTGTGACTCCGATTTGGGAGAATCTCACAAATTATGTATATAGATGAAGGGAACACAAGTAAAATACTATAATAATGACAACAAAATTGCTGAAGATATTTTTTGTTATATATTTGCAGTAGTTTTGCAGAAATTTCAATTTATTTATCAAATATTTAATTTCCACTTTAGAAATATATTTCACAAACTTCTTATTATATTTTTGATATTATTAAAAACAAAATTTTAAAATTATCTATTGCATTGACTATTTCGAGCTTATCAACGAGATTTAGAGATATAAATAACTAAAAAAAGTGGAATTTGTCTACCCTGGATGTATGTATCAAAAGTTTTTCTAAAGCCCGATTAGTTTATATAGAATAAGTTAATTATGTTTTTTTTTTTTTATTGGAAATAATTGTTTCATTTCTCTAACATATACAGGCCTGTCACAGAAAGCCATTCCGATCAAAACTGGAATTACTTCCATATTTTGCTTTTCAAAAAAACATGAAATGAAG